>JAODAL010026131.1:0-57317 GCA_025379985.1 Phyllomedusa bahiana
TGGGGGAAGCGCTCGGGAAAAGGGGGTCCCGGGCTTTCAGTGCCGGATGCGGGGAGGGGCCCCGGGGACAGGGCACGCCCCCCGGGGGCCCGCAGGGGCCCGGGGGCCCACCGGGGGATTCCCCGGTCCCCGGCGCCCGTCCGAGCCGGGTGCCACTGCCTGACCTCATGCTGTTTGTGGCTGCCGCCGTCACCTCCCCCACTCTGTCACTAATGTTGCCACCTTGAGCTCTCAGCTTGTTTTTTTCCAGCTTTCGCGGGGCATGACTTTATAAGGCAAACATTCCCGCTTGATTTTTTTTGGTCAGTTTTGCCCTCTTAAGTGCCCCAGGGAATTTTATAGTGAAGTGATTCTAAGCGGCGGCTGTCAATGTGCGTGTCATACTAAAACACAACTTGTATGAAGACCAAACCAAGCTCCCTCTGCATATTTAAGCATGGCACAAACGTTCTACAGCACCCTGCAGGCTCTGTGCAGCCGGGAAAATAGTTTGTTTTTTAACGCGATTCGTGCCGAAGTAATTCGGAACAAAACGAATTTTGTCGGAAAATTCGGCGAAGTGACCGAATCGAATTTTTGAGAAATTCGCCCATCTCTAGTAATCAACACAATAGAGGGTAATGTGTTATTACAAAGGGATCTGGATAAGTTGGAGGCCTGGGCAGAGAAATGACAGATGAGGTTTAACACAGATAAATGCAAGGTTTTGCACATGGGGGGGGGATCCAGTCCATGACTACATGTTAAATGGAAAACACTGTGAATAAGTGACATGGAATAAGGACTTGGGAATCCTGGTGGACAGTAAACTTAACTGTAGCAGGCAGCGTCAAGCAGCAGCTGCCAAGGCAAACAGGATTATGGGGTTTATTAAAAGGGGCTTAGATGCACATGATGGGAACATTATTCTCCCACTATACAAGTCACTGGTTAGACCACACATGGAATATTGTGTACAGTTTGGGCACCAGTTCACAGAAAAGACATTGTAGAGCTTGAACAGGTACATAGCTGGGAAACAAATATAATAAAAGGACTGGGAGGACTGCAATACCCAGAAAGATTAGTAAGATTAGGGTTATTCATTTTAGAGAAAAGACGGCTTCAGGGGGACATAGTAAATATGTTTAAATATATTAAAGGTCAATATAGCGATCTCTACCAAGAACTATTTATACCTAGGACTGTATTCACACCAAGGGGGCGTCCTCTATGTCTTGAGGAAAGAAAGTTTCTATATAAACATAGAAAGGGATTCTTTACTGTAAGAGCAGTAAGACTGTGGAACTCTCTGCCAGAGGAAATTGTCATGGTGACTTCACTAACAGAGTTTAAAAAGGCTCTGGATACACTTCTAGAGCGTAATAATATAACAAGTTATAGCGACGAGAATTCTGGAGTAGGGTTGTTGATCCAGGGATTTATTCTGATTGCCAGACTGGAGTCAGGAAGGAATTTTTTCGCTAATATGAGGACAATTGGCTTCCACCTCATGGGGGTTTTTGCCTTCCTCTGGATCAACAATTTAGCACAATCGACTGAACTGGATGGATGTCTTTTCTTTCGGCCTTACAAACTATGTAACTATATAACATAAACAGGTTGAAGTGGACACCCACAACTCACGTGTCTTAATACAAAACTGGTAACTCAACATAAAATAACCTGTACTGAACCCTTTAACCCCTTAATGACCTTGGACGTATGCATACGTCCTGAGGATCGCGCAAACTCTAAAGCAGAGTTCGCGCGATCGGCCCCGCAGCGTCGGCCCCCGACCCGAGATCACTCTGGGGGTCGCCGATTAACCCCTTAATTATCGCGACCGATCGTGCACGATCCGTGCCGCTGCTGTGTGCTGACAGACAGCACGTAAGGCATAGAATGCCTTCCGGGTTGTCTGTGACGTCATGATCCCCGGCCGTGCCCGGTGGGCTTGGCCCGGCATCGAGACTGACAGTTGCAATAGGGACCAGTACATAGCAACACGCTGTGTAGTGATTCCAATTGAATGAGAGATCTAAAGATCACTCATTCAAATCCGCCCCCACTCAAAAAAAATGTGAAAAAGTTTAAAAAGTGAAAAATAAGTAAAACACAAACACGAAAAATAAGATAAAAAACACATACACCGCCCTTTTCCCCTTTACAAACGCCAATTGCCCCAAAAAAGCTAAAAAATTAATAAGGTACCCACATTTGGTATCGCCGCATGCGTAACGACCTGTCCTATAAATCGGTCATTTATCCGTACGGTGTTAAAAAAAATAAATAAATAACAGAATTAAGATTTTTGTTCATCCCGCAGCACATAAAATGGAATAAAAGTGATAAAAAAAACTCCTATAAACGCCAACGTTGTACCAATTAAAACATCAGTTCATCTCACAAAAAAAAAGTCCTTACACAGCTCTGTATACGGAAAAATAAAAAAGTTATGGCCTCAGAAAATAGCGATGCATAAATATTCTTTTACACACTAAAACACTTTTTTTTTTTTAAGTGCTTCAACATAAAAAAAGCTATATGAATTGCGTATCGCCGTAATCGTATCGCCCCACAGAGTAAATCTAAGTTATCACGGATACTGCATGGTGAGTGCTGTTAAAAATAAAAATAAAAAACACTACTAATATTGCGGTATTTTCTTCACCCTGCCTTCCAAAAAACGTATTTAAAACTGATCAAAAAGTCTTGTTCCCCCAAAAATGATACCAATAAAAACAACAACTCATCCCGCAAAAAACAAGCCCCTACACAGCTCCGATCACAGAAAAATGAAAAAGATATGGCTCTCAGACTATGGTGATGCATAAACATCTTTTCCTGTTTGAATAAAAGTGTTTTTATTGTATAAAAGCAGTAAAAAATAAAAAAAATATTTAAATTGGGTATCGCTTTAATCGTATTGACCAGCTGAGTAAAGCTAGCATCTCAAATATAACGCAGAGTGACCGCTATAAAAATAAATATAAAAAACACTACCAGGATTGCTGTATTTTGTTCAAAACGCCTCACAAAAACCTTAATAAAAAGTGAACAAAGCGTCATATTGGTACCAATAAAAGCATCAATTCACCCCGCAAAAATACCTAAAGGGTTAACAAACTTCCTAAACACTGTTGTAAATACTTTAAGTGATCTAGTTTCTAAGTTGGAGTGATTTATGGGGGTATATAACATGCAGGCCCCTCAAAGCCACATCAGAACTGGACTGGTCCCTAAAAAATGTATACTGCAAATTTTCTTGAAAATGTGAGAAATTACTACTAAGTTTATAAGCCCCCAAAAGTCATAAAAAAGACATTTAAAAAATAATGCAAACCTATAGTGGTAGATGCTAGTTATAAACTATTTTGTGGTGAATAATTATCTGTCTTGCACGCAGAAATTTTGGAACTTTCAAAATGACAAATGTTTCCAACATTTCACTAAATTTTGATATTTTTCTCAAACAAACAAGGATTCTATAGACCAAAATTTCTTACTAACTTAAAGCACATTGTGTTATGAGAAAACATTCTCTGAATCACATGGATAAGTAAAAGTGTATAAAAAGTTATTCTCACATAAAGTGACACGTCAGATTTCAAAACTAGGGCTGGGTCCTTAAGGGTTTAAACCACCTCAGATCCAGTGTTGAAGCTTCAGCAGTAAATGTTTGAAGGCAGACAACACATGACTACTGCCGCCAATCAGTGGTCTCTGCGTTCACATGCTGTTTTGTTGGTATAAGAGAGATCCACGGCACACCAATGGGTCAAGGATGAATATACAAATTTTATTTATATGAGAAAAGTGGGGAGGAACTTAGCTCTATATTAACAATGGTTAAGTAAAGATCCAATTCATTGCACACAAAAAAAAAAAACACATCAAGAATAAGGCTATGTTCACACAGCATTTTTGGATCTGAAAATCGCATCCAAAATGCTGCGTCAATTGGATCCAAAACGCATCCAACACGCAGCAATGTAAAATCATACTGCTCATTGCACGATGTGTGTTTGAATGGATCCAAACACGCATCTAATAACGTATGTTCACATGGACAGAACACGCCATATGATTATACCCTAACAATGTCACATAGTTTTTTTTATGTCAATTGTCATGTGACGTTTCAGCACGTGGCCTTTGAAATAAAGACATCTGGAGATTGCATATGGGTAAGCAAAATATAGAAGGAGCCAATGCAAATGCCGACTGCTGCGACAGACTCTGGGCAGCTTGGATGTCCTCTACTTATCTCCTGCTTTACTTACAGTTTGCCCCATGTCCTCCAGGTCTCCCTATATTTTGTTTGCTCATCAGTGCCGGATATATTACAGCCTATACTGCCTTGCTTATTGGTTCCTTCCATATTAGCCCTATGCAATTATTTCCTCTATATGGTGAACACCATAGAAAAAAAAGACACCAAACTAAATTGTGTTTATGATGACTTCACATCCCAAAAAAATTGGGATAAAAAGTGATCAAAAAGTCACATGCATCCTAAAATGGAAAATGACTTTGGCCAACAAAAATAGGCAGAGGAAGGTGAGTATAGGCTCACTTATCTCCCCGCGTGTACAATACGATCATATTGTACGAGCGGGGAGAAAAGGCGTAATCTATAGTTCTCTATGAGAACTATGAATTACCGTAATTTCGGCATGCATCTCACCCGTATTAGAGCGCAAATACATGGCGAAATGCGCGCCAAAATTACACCAAAATTACACCATGTGAACATACCCGTAAACTCTGCATGGACGTTCTGGAACACTAAGGACTTGTTCACAGAGCGTGTTGGATGCATTTCCAATGCATTTTCAATACAACAATAACGTATTGAAAAGAAGTCCAAAACTGCATCCAAAAAACGGATCCAAATATGCAAAGACACCGTGTGAACATACCCTAATTGCACAGCTGCATGGATGGAAAGACGGCTATAGCTTTCCACTGAGAAGACAAGGATGGTTTATTACTGTCCCTGCCTTCTCAATTGCTGTGAGTCGGTCGTTAAGCCGGTTGTTAAGGCCTCAAGTCGATTGATAAGAGCTTAGCAATCGACTCCTGGGACTACTGTGTATACAGTGCTCAATGAGCGTTGTATCATCTTCTTGCTTCCTAACCCAGTGGTTTCAGTGACTGCCTGTGCTGCTGAGTCTTATCAGTGCAGGAGATGTATTTCTCTCCCTTTAACTGGGGCTAATATATCCGCCCCAGCTACAGCAGAAATCGCTTAAAAAAAAGTGACGTAAAGTGCCCCTAAAGGTCTTTCTGACCTGATGAGGGGCACAGTATGTATAATAATCAAAAAAATATATATACACACAAAATAATTAAGGCCAAAAGTCCAAACCTTTAGCCCTACCCTCGATGACCCCAAAACTTTATATCACTTATATGTAAATACTGTATCTGTGATGGAAAAGTGACACAATTACAAAACATATTTTAGTGCTAATTTTGTTGTAAAAATATTTTTTTTTCTTTCCTCTTATATTATTTTCCCGTATATTATTAGTACGAAAAAAATTTTTTTAAAAAAATAAAGCCTAGAATATTACAGAACACCTGCATGTACTACAGAAAAGAAAAATGTGCCTGGTCAGCAACTGGTTAAAGAGGTGAGAACATTTTTGCTTGCTACTTTACACTCTAAGGGTGCTTTCACACGGTGCGTTTTTGGTGCGTTTTTGATGCGTTTTTTTGTGCAACAATGTATATCATTAATTGCTGTGCCTTCCTGCACAAAAAACGCATTCAAATAATGCATCAAAAACGCACCAAAAACGCACCGTGTGAAAGCACCCTAATTAGCTGCTATTTTAGTTTTTCCTTTTGCAGTTGGACATCTCCTTCAATCACTTATAATATTAATGCCCTCTAATGTGGCAGAAGGTCACCTAAGATATATGGGCTCCGGTACAACCGCTAATGCTGTAGTTGCATAGTTTGTAAAGTTGAAAAAAGACAGACGTCCATCTAGTTCAGCCTATTGTGCTATAGTGTTGATGCAGAGGAAGGCAAAACCCATATAAAGTAGAAGTCAATTGTCCTAATTTTAGGGGGAAAATTCCTTCCTGACTCCAATCTGACATTAGAATAAATCCCTGGATCAATAACCCTTCTCCAGAATCCTAGTCACTATAACTTGTTATATTATTACACTCTAGAAATGCATCCAAACCCTTTTTGAAGCAGCCCTGGCACAAAACCCCCCAGCAGCCCACATTCAATATCCGCCTCCAGAATTACCATCAATCACGCACCTAGCCACTTTCTAAAATAAACAACACTATAACCACAAACAAAAAAATAAAAAGGGGTGCGGAGAAACCCCTCATTACAGTGTCAGGGACAGGTATGCACTCCCTTGATTATCAGGGACAAGTCTATGCTGACACTATACAAGCTCCAATATAACCAATATAACCAATATAACCAATAAACACGACATATAGAGACCACATAGTGGTCAGACAGCAGCTCAGGTATAACTAACAACACCACCAAATAGATACCACATAGTGGTCAGACACCAGCTCAGGTGTAACCTACAACACCACCATATAGAGATCACAGTGTGGTCAGACACC
Source organism: Phyllomedusa bahiana (assembly GCA_025379985.1). Taxonomy (NCBI): domain Eukaryota; kingdom Metazoa; phylum Chordata; class Amphibia; order Anura; family Hylidae; genus Phyllomedusa; species Phyllomedusa bahiana. Next base: position 6,594 of record JAODAL010026131.1, read on the forward strand.
AGCTCAGGTATAACCTACAACACCACCATATTGAGACAACATAGAGGTCAGACACCAGCTCAGGTATGACCTACAACACCGCCATATAGAGACAACATAGAGGTCAGACACCAGCTCAGGTATAACGTACAACACCACCTTATAGAAACCACATAGTGGTCAGTCACCAGCTTAGGTATAACCTACACCCCCGCCACATAGAGACCACATAGATGTCAGACACCAGCTCAGGTATAACCTACCACACCAGCAGATCGATACCACATAGAGGTGAGACACCAGCTCAGGTATAACCTACATCATCATCATATAGAGAACACATAGAGGTCAGACACCAGCTCAGGTATAACCTACAACACCGCCATATAGAGACCACATAGAGGTCAGACACCAGCTCAGGTATAACCTACAACACCACCATATAGAGACCACATAGAGGTCAGACACCAACTCAGGTATAACCTACAACACCGCCATATAGAGACCACATAGAGGTCAGACACCAGCTCAGGTATAACCTACAACACCGCCATATAGAGACCACATAATGGTCAGATAACAGCTCAAGTCACATCACCTGACTGTGAATACTGCACTGATCCAACACAGAAGTAAAATAACTCCTGACATCAGGGACTCACAGGAGACGTCATCTCTGATGGGAGTTGGTCTCATCCTTTTCTTCTCCGTCCAGTACAGAATGCAATGACGTTTACTCCCGGCCACTACTCGTCCCTGTAGAATTTCCCCAAAAACATCTTAGACTCCTCTCTTTTTCAGCACTTCCCACCTCTGTACAAACTTCCCATCTATAAAGCCGCAAACAGTAAAAGTTCCCCCTTTGATGCCCCACACAGTAATTGTACCCCAAACAGGGAAAGTGCCCCCAGCCAATTATAGGACCCCCACTTGTACCACCAGTAGATAGCGCCACATCCCATATAGTAGACAAGCTCTTAGGAAAATGCTCTTTTTAGGTATGTTAGACCCTAAAAATTAGAAATGAAAAAAGTCAGATAAGTGGCATGGAAATAAATGGGCCCCATTAGGCAGCTATACAAGCTCCTCAGTAGGCAGGTAAGTATTTATACCTCCCACAGTAGATAGGTATATAGGTACTCTCAGTATGCAGGTAAATAGTATGTTAAGGAGCCCATATAGTACGTTAGGTAGTCCATATAGTACATTAGGGAGCCCATATTGCACGTTAGGGAGTCCATATAGTATGTTAGGGACCCCATACAGCACGTTAGGGAGTCCATATAGTATGTTAGGGAGTCCATATAGTACGTTAGGGAGCACATATTAAAAAATAAAAAAAAATACTAACCTGTCACCCCTCCTTCCTCTTCTCATCTCCCACATGCTCTGGAACACAGGCTGCGGAGCAGGCGGCGCGATGACATCTCCGCGATTACCGTGACCCAGGTCACAGCTGCTGCAGCCGCTGAAGCTGTGCCACAGACCGGCGGCGGTACTCAGGAGCCCATGGGGGAATCACCAAACCCCCCGGCAGATGCTCCGAGCCTGCTCACTGCTCTTACAATAAAGAATCCCTTTCTATGTCTATGTAGAAATCTTCTTTCCTCAAGACATAGAAGGTGTCCCTTTGTTCTTGATACAGTCCTGGGTATAAATAGATCTTGGGAGATATTATTATTATTTTTATTATCTCTGTATTGACCTTTGATATATTTAAGCATATGTATTATGTCCCCCTGAAGCCTTCTTTTCTCTAAACTAAATAACCCTAATTTTGGTTAACTAGTAGTTGTTGTAGTAGCACAGGTCCCAGTGCTACATGGAGTATTTCTGATAAAGATTCCATGTTATGGAATTGCTAGTTGAGCTATTTGCTAGTATATTCTATAGACCAAGGAGAAAATGTATGAACCTGGTCCCAGTTCTACCTTTGTTTTTAATAGTATACGATCCAACAGTTTGTTTTAAAGTGTCTCAAAGCACTTTATAAATGTGTCCTGTTCTACGCCAAAAGTCGTCTTAGCCATGACACTGTGAAACTCTTATGGATTTGTAAAACGTTTTACATCAAAATTTGGTGCATTTTTTTGCATTGCTCAACCCTGGCACGTCTTATTCCTGTGTCTTTGGCACATTCAAAAGTTTTTGTGTCTGGTGCACATTGCGCTAAATATGACGTAACTGATGTATGATGGTTCAAGCATCCATAGAACAGGGCTACAATAGATTGTTTGGTTCAAAGCACGGCAAAAAAATGGCACAGCCCATTTCATACATGTCACCCCAGGTTCCTACATAACAGTTTTGGTGCAGCTCTTTCCCACATTTAGCAAAGTATAACAGACATGCTTGCGCTTCTCGTTATTTTGATCCTTTGTCATCTATCCAAAAACGTTATCAAAATGCAAAGTGTTAGCACAGTCTTTAAAACATCCATTTATATTCCACTAGAAAGCTGTGCAGAGGGCTCCTTCACCATCCTACCATACTTCTTTATCTTACAGCCTTTTCACATTTTATGTCTCACTTAAATCCTTTATCCATTCTCCACTCCTATTACAGAACTTCCTAACTTCCCTCCTTTCCCTCATCGCCCTCTCTCCTCCCCATAGGCTCCTCCCTGCTCCGTCTGTCCCAGCCTACTTTCCTACCAAACTCTGACTCACTTTGTGGACCCTTATTCTTCCAGCTGTTATGGTTTTCTGCTCAAGCTGAGTCCCGTAGCCTGGAACATAGACAGACGGACAGGACAGGTAATTGTACCAGATTCCATATGCTTCATTATATCTATTTCTAAGTAGTTCTTAATAATTTCCCTTCAGAGGGTCCAGAAACATATTGAAAGTACCATAGGCAGTAAGCGATGTGACACCACAGATATAAACCCTATAAGCCTTAAATCCCCTGATCCTTCAAAGTCTCATATTCAGTCCTTAAAGTTCTAAATACTTAATCTGCTATAATGCTGACAAGTGGAAATGGATATACATGTCTGTGGGTTATCTGCACGCATTTTCATACAAAAAGAAATACAAATTAATATTTTTTTCATATTGAAAATTTTGTTGCCAGTGTCCTGCTACTTTCTGCTGTTTCAGATGTATAAAAGGGGCCTTGTAACCTTCAAACATGATCAATAGGGACCGATGATCCAATTAACTTTCTGCAAACCATGTTTAGCATATTATCTAATAGATATATAATATATATAATATATATATATAGATATATATATATACACATACAGAGATTATATATATACATATATACCCAAATATATTATACATAATTGTAGTTTATATGCATTTGAATACTATAAATGAGCAAAATAAAATATTTACGCATAATATAAAACAGTGTCAATATAAAGTGCAATATATATATATATATATATATATATATATATATATATATATATATATATACCATATATATATATATGTATATATACACACATAATATATATATGTACATGTATTTATACATATATATGATATTTGTGTATGTATATATATATATATATATATGTGTGTGTGTGTGGCTGTCTGTGTGTGTGTTGCACTTTGAATTTAACTATATTACACTTAATATCTAACTGTTTTATTATATTGCGCTTAATATTTTACTTTCTTAATTTATACTATTCAAACACATATAAACTTTTGCCATTCTATATGTGTAACTATAGGGGGTGCAAAGGTAGCAGTCACTACTCGGTCCCACAACTTAAGGCCACATAAGAAGACACCAGTATTGTAAATTGTACATGGTTATTGGGGGGCCCAATTTTACTTCTTGCACTAGGGCCCAGAAGCTTCAAGTTACGCCTCTGGATGTGATAGGTGATACTGTGCAGCAACCACAGTCCCTACTTCCCTATAAGTCCAATTTCAGCTGGATTCACCCTGCAGTTGGGGATGACATCCATTGTTTAAAGCCTGCTGCCTCTGACATATGAATCTATATGACTATATGGTTGCATACATCTGCTATTGGTTCCATATCCCATAGCATTGTTCACTTGTTCAGTACAGGTGAGGGTATAGTGAACTATACTGGACACTTTTATCCGATATACTTGTTTAACATGTATTTGGCTAACAGTTTATGGACTTGTTCCCAGCATATATAGCTAATGGAGGACTAAACATAAGGTTTCAGGTCAACATCTGCTTGCCGAGGGACAACTATGTGAACGTGACTGCTGCATGGTATGACACCAGTGACCTTGTCACCCTGCACTAATAATAACCTTGCTATACATATTGCCAGTGAATTTCATATGAATGAGGCAAGGCCAAAACATACAGAAGTCTTGTGAAAGAATTAAATTCCTTCAGTGAAGAAGTGCTTGCCGGAGATTTGCCTCGTTAACCATTTCATTGCTGCTTTGGCCCAAATGAACGCCCTGCACATGACGGACATTTGCTCTTTCCCACTGTGCGTCCCCTTCAGTCAGTTGTCTCCTCTGTGTACTATGTTCTGGCCGCTCTCTTATCTTCCTTGTATAAATAACTTTTACATTTGTTCAACTGTTTATTATTAATCTGTACTGCCCGTTCCACAGGAACTTGCTTCCCTCTCCTAGATAAAGCCCGGTCCATCCGCTTATATTGTATGTCTTCATGCTGTCACCTATGTTACATCTTATTCACAATGTAAATTTTTGGATTACAAATAGTGTTGCTCAACTTCTTCCCTGTTCGATTTGACACCACTGATTCAACTAACCTTGTGAAAAAAAATTGGATTTGGTACATACACAATTTTTTCTCACCTTTTTCAGTGGTTAATTTTTTGTTCTATGGCAATTCCGGTCTGGTGGCGCTTCAGGTGGCTTGACACTTCTGGTCCACATAATGCTTGGGTCAATTTTTTGCAATTTTTGTCAAAGTTTGATCCAAACCAAATCAAATTGCTGAGATTCAGTTGTATTTCATTTTGAACAACAAATCCGAAAAACTCCCTCCAACATATTAGCAGGAATAACAAAATCAATACAGAAAAACCAAATGAGAATATTCCTTTAAAATCTAACCTTTAATCAATACATTAAAATACTACATCTCTTTAATATCAAGACACGGAACCATTGACAGCAGCAGTAACTGTTCTATATCCTCCTCATTAGTCTCTATATATACCCTAAACTAACGGGAACACCTTTAGCGGAGACCCCGTCCCGTAAAGGACGACCCCACAGCAAGACAATCCCACTAGATGACCTAAACTCCTAGCTTACACTCTTCCTATCATTGAGTACATGTATACAACGAATAGGAAGGGTAGTGACTAATTTAATCAACAATACAAAGCGATGAATACCAAAGTTATAACTAATTTCCCCAGACGTGTTTCGTCCCAATCACAGGGACTTCTCAATGGGGTAATGGATATAATTCTAAATCAATGTAGCAAATCGCTCATAGAAGAATTTATAGAACCTGTAAACATATAAATTCAATCTTAGCAGACCGGTGTATAAACCAATACTTGCGTAACAGGTCCAGTAGAAAGTAAGGCTGGTGTGCCTAGTGGGATTGTCTTGCTGTGGGGTCTCGCTAAAGGTGTTCCCGTTAGTTCAGGGTATATATAGAGACTAATGAGGGGGATAAAGAACAGTGACTGCTGATGTCAATGGTCCCGTGTCTTGATATTAAAGAGATGTAGTATTTTAATGTATTGATTAAAGGTTAGATTTTAAAGGAATATTTTCATTTGGTTTTTCTGTATTTCATTTTGACCCAAATCTGAAGTGCAACACTAGTTACTAATGACAACACTCACTGGTGTATAGAGAACCAGTGTTGTCACCCACTGTTGCCAGAACGTGTTGCCAGATACAGTGAAAGAAATAATTATTTGATCCCTTGCTGATGGTGTAAGTTGACCAGTGACAAAGACATGAACAGTCCATAATTTTAAGGGTAGGTTCATTTTAACATTGAGAGATAGAATATCCAAAATAAAATCCAGAAAATCACATTGTATAAATTATATAAATTTATTTGCATTTTGCAGTGAGAAATAAGTATTTGATCCCTCTGGAAAACAAGACTTAATGTTTGGTGGCAAAATCCTTGTTGGCAAGCACAACAGTCAGACGTTTTTGTATTTGATGGTGAGGTTTGGGCACGTTTCAGGAGGAATTTTGGTCCACTCCTCTTTGCAGATCATCTCTAAATCATTAAGATTTTGAGGCTGTCGCTTGGCAACTCGGAGCTTCAACTCCCTCCATAAGTTTTCTATGGGATTAAGGTCTGGAGACTGGCTAGGCCACTCCATGACCTTAATGTGCTTCTTTTTGAGCCACTCCTTTGTTGCCGTGGCTGTATGTTTTGGGTCATTGTCTTGGTGGAAGACAGTCACGACCCATTTTTAATGTCCTGGCAGAGGGAAGGAGGTTGTCACTCAGGATTTTATGGTACATGGCTCCATCCATTCTCCCATTGATACGGTGAAGTAGTCCTGTGCCCCTAGCAGAGAAACATCCCCAAAACATAATGTTTCCCCCTCCATGCTCGACAGTGGGGATGGTGTTCTTTGGGTCATAGGCAGCATTTCTCTTCCTCCAAACATGATGAGTTGAGTTACTGCCAAAGAGCTCAATTTTTGTCTGATCTGATCACAGCACCTTCTCCCAGTCACTCACAGAATCATCCAGGTGTTCACTGGCAAACTTCAGACAGGCCTACACATGCGCCTTCTTGAGAAGGGGGACCTTGCAGGCACTGCAGGATTTTAAACCATTACGGCGTAATGTTTTACCAATGGTTTTCTTGGTGACTGTGGTCCCAGCTGCCTTGAGATCATTAACAAGTTTCCCCTGTGTAGTTTTAGGCTGATGTCTCACCTTCCTCATGATCAAGGATACCCTACGACGTGAGATATTGCATTGTGCCCCAGATCAATGTCGATTGACAGTCATTTTGTATTTCTTCCATTTTCTTACTATTGCACCAGCAGTTCTCTCCTTCTCACCCAACATCTTACTTATGGTTTTATAGCCCATTCCAGCTTTGTGCAGGTCTATGATCTTGTGCCTGACATCCTTAGAAAGCTCTTTGGTCTTGCCCATGTTGTAGAGGTTAGAGTCTGACTGACTAACTGAGTCTGTGGACAGGAGTCTTTTAGGGTGCTTTCACACAGTGCATTTCTAACTCGTTTTTTTTTGTGCAGGAAGGCACAGTAATTAATGCTGTATGTTACTGCACACAAAAAATGCATCGAAAAAACGCTTAAAAAACGCACCATGTGAAGGCACCCTTATAAAGGTGACTATTTAAGACAGCTGTCTTTAATGCCGGTAACGAGTTGATTAGGAGTCTAACTGGTCTCTAGGATCCAGAACTCTTATTGGCTGGTAGGGGATCAAATTTCTCTCAGCAAAATGCAAATAAATGTATAGAGTTTATACAATGTGATTTTCTGGATTTTATTTTGGATATTCTATCTCTCAATGTTAAAATTAACCTATCCTTAAAATTAGAATATTTATGTCTTTGTCAGTGGGAAATTTACACAATCAGCAAGGGATCAAATAATTATTTCCTTCACTGTAGATGCAAGAACTTGGACATCAGAAATCCAGAACAAATAAGGAACTGTGTTTTTTATTTATTTTTTATTTTCTGTCTTTGTCAATTATGATTCCTGTTTTTCTCTCTAGAACTAATCTGTTTCTCTGCTCCATTCAGCTTATTGTTCCTAAGTCCTGGTCTTCATCCGCTTAATTCTGTGTCTTTTTTATGCACTGGTAATAGAAGGGTGGATCTGCTAGAAAGAGCCAAAAATGCTAAAGAAACTGCTGATTATACCAAATTTAGTTCAGCCTCAAGATGAAAACTGCTACTGAAAGCAGAGAATGAGAAAGTGAGGGTGAAAGAGGGAGTGACTACAGGAGAGAAAGTATTCGGTGGGCATGAGAACTGAGCTCTGGCAGACATGGCATATTAATGTAACCCTTTCACAGCTGCAGATATCTGGAATGAAATTGTATGAAGTGCCCAGTGAGATTAGAAGCAAACATCATAGGGCCACATGTATGAAACTGTTTATGTCTAATACTCACTCGTTTGCCCATATTAACCTATGGGCGAAAAAGTGAGGTTCGGACCTAAACAGGTTCATACCTGTGGCCCAGGGTGCTTGTAGTAGATGGTTAGAAACCAGTTATCTTACTATTGACCATGTGGCCAACTACATCTTATTAATTCCATTAGTACACATACAAGCTAGTGCCCTAGTGATAAATATATGAATATATATAGATCGAATATCTGTATGTAAAACATGAATATTTACAGATGTAACAAATCATAAAGGGGTATTTCCATCTGTCAATTTGATAGGATATGCCATCAAAGTGTGATGGGTGTAGGTCCTATCCACTGGGACCCGTGCCTATCTCAGGAACAGGCCCCTAAAATATGAATCATAATTGACAAAGACAGAAAATAAAAAATAAATAAAACCACAGTTTCTTATTTATTCTGGATTTCTGATGCCCAAGTTCTACCTGGCAACAGGTGCTGCCAACAGTGGGTGACAACACTGGTTCACTATAGACCAGTGAGTGTTGTCATTACAAATGTTGCACTTCAGATTTAGAAGTCTATATTCTGTTCTATGGGAGTTCTGGGTACAGCCAAACGCACCACTCAGCTGTACGCTGAACTCCCATAGAACAGACTGGATAGTTGTGCACAAGTGCAACCAACTCTCCCTTCTGAGCAGAGACTTTAAGGTCCCTGAGATGCGATCACACTTTAATGGCATAGGTGATCCATATGCCATCAAAGTGCCAGATAGAAACACCCCTTTAACTTCACTGTGATATTGTGGCACAGAAAGTTATCTCATCTATTTCAATGCTTTTCAATGCTTTTTGTTGCGCAGAAAGAACAGATAACATAGTGGAGTAAGATATTATAATCAATTTAAATTTGCTATATTCATATCTATTACAAAGGCTCAGTGATTTCTTTAACCATAACTCCTAAACGACCGCCCACCGTCTTTAGTCATCGTGCATTTCAGGTTGCTCGTCTTTTGGCGTTGCTGCAGACATCAGGTGTTTGCAGCTCGTGGAGGCACAGTAGTGCTGAGAACAGAATTGTACTTCACAGCCATGTACTTCACAGCCAGTATAAATCAAAGCCATAAGCCTTTATTGAATAAAAGTATGCGAGGACATACAAGCCAAGAATGGTGGCCTAGAACTCTAACGTGTTTCGGGCTTCACAGAGCCCTTAATCGTAGCATACATATATGGCATCTACTGTAGAGGCCCTGCAGAAAATGACTGCTGTCCTTGGGTCACATGGTGCCCCTTTCATGGTCTCAGACTAGCAGAAGTCACTGTTGCCTGTCGGTGTTTTAGCACCTGGCAAGAAGCCCACCTGTTGTTTATTACCAATTCTATGTCTCCTGTATCATGTGTAGTTGTGCTGAAGAGAAATAAATAGAAATAGCCAGCTCACCTAGTTTGCACCACGATATTGTTCTCCAATACTGTCCATGCTCAGATCCACTTCCCAAAAATTTGAGTAGTATCCAAGAGAAAAAATACAAGATGTTCGGCACCAGTCCAAGTATAAAATAGGAGGTTTTATTGAAATAGCACATGCCAAAAAACACACACAGTGCACCGAGAAGTCAAAGGCTGACACGTTTCAGGCAGTACTTAATCGTAGCTAAAGTCACTTTAGTAGCCAACCTTTAGTAGTTGTGCTGAGCCTCATGTCACTTCCACTAGAGGCTTCCATGATCTAAGCCGTAAACCCCATCTAACACCAACATGGTGGATTTGATGTCGAAACTCCCAACCGCCATGTTGCTAAGTTGCATGGTATAAACTGTATAACCTTTGTCAATAAAACATATATACATAAAACAATAATGATAAATAACACATCACATGTATAGAAAGAGAGAAACAATAATCTACAGAAATATATTTACATATACTAACTACAACATATTTACATCAGCCACAATCAGTAGATGCTTTCATGTTCTTATGGCCAGCACAGATGGACATTAGACTCTGTATTCAATTACCAAAAAGAAAAGCACAAAATCTGCCAATAAAACAAGTCAAACACTACATTAAGGCAATAGGATCCACCCGGATTCATTGAAATATAGCAATGGTAAACTTGACAGTTCGCGCACCTTGGTACCACACCACAGAATGTTATCTAAACTTTTTCAATGCTTTTAAATGGCTTTTGTTGTGATCTAAAATCACAAAACAAGGAAAACCATGATACGATGGTCAAGTTAAACTTTGCTACATCCATAGATGTCATAGGATGATTATGAACAGGAGCCATGTTACTACTGTGAACAAAGCCCTATACATTGTAAAGATCACAAAATGTTAATGACGCAACCACTGGACAATGTACAAACATGCAGCTAGAACAAACCTGGCAGCAACAATGTTTGGTGATATATAACCTTATTAACTACATAGTGATCCAGCATTTTACTATGATATTCATATTAGTTTCTAGACAGTGCATCATATTAATATCATTCGGATTTGTATTTGTGTCTAAATGATTATGACTTCTCTTCCAACTATGCTATGATTTTAAAAATGCTAGAACCCTATTTTAGTAAATTTCGTTATTTTAGCTTTTAAGGGGTTTTTTATTGCTACAATGATTGGATTTTAAAATGTAGGGAAAGGTAAATGAAGACTATTACTAAATACATGCTTTGTTGTTTTTGCCTTGGTCAGGAGGTAAAGAAAATTGTATCTCCTCTTGGAGTATCTTGTTACTGACCACCTCTCCCTGCTCTCTCTTATCTCTCATTGCTCTAAGCATGGTGAGTCACCTCTTGAAGAGTCTAATTTCAAGTACTGTTTACTTAACTAAGCTTTCACTCTTTAGAGCAGTGTTTCTCAACTCCAGTCCTCACGCCCCACCAACAGGTCAAGTTTTCAGGATCTCCTCAGTATTGCACAGCTGATATAATTACTGTCAGTGCATTCTGTAGGAGATCCTGAAAACTTGACCTGTTGGTGGGTCTTTTGGACTGGAGTTGAGAAACACTGCTTTAGAGCTCTGTAGCCTTGTATAGTACGCTTTATAAATCTCCTGCAGTCATGTCACTGTAACAGTAATAGCTATGAACAGCACAGCTGATGTGTCAATCACTGCTTTATGCCTACCCACAGCCTGAACAGGCTCTATGAGTCTGAAGTTGGCTGTGGCTCTGTGAAACTGCATGGTGAGAACACAGCTTTAATATTAAAGAGGTATTCCCCTGAAATAACGAGAATGGAGAAACCATCATTAATCTGATATCTATTGCCTAACCTGTGAATATGATATAAATGACCAAGATGGAACTATCCTTTAATTAGGAATCTTTGCAATTTCTGACAATTGTGTTGTTAGGTATAGAAAGCAATGTCCTAACTAAAAATTCAATATACTGATGACAGATATGATATGGCCCATGGGCATAGACAGGGGGACCTGTGGATTATTTGTCCAAGTTGTTGGGTGCCAGGGGACACCAAGAAGTTCTTCTGCATTGGTATTTAAATACAGGGCAGAGGCAGTGACTTGAATCTTTTCCCCAGACGAAGGAAAGACTTACTAGATCTCTGATGTGATATATTTCATCCTAGCAGGACCATAATGTGATCTAAAGCATTGAATCCTTATTATGGAGATCACTATTTATATGGAAGATATCTATTAATTTATCTTCTGGACAACAAACAGCATAGAGCCTGTAGAATGTAGTTGATATAATGCTCATTGAAAAAGGAAATGCAGATTGGTTTGGCACCATTCCCCATTGCCAGTGGGCAATATAAACTTGCACAAGGTTTTTGCTCCATAGAAATTGCAGTGTTAACAAACAAAGAACATAGTTTTACCACTATATTTTTATTCTTTGCTTATTTTTAGGGTGAAATTTATTCACCTCTAGATTCACTTTTCTTTACCCCCCATAGCAAAGCTTTGGTTATACCCAAAGTTTGGTAGGGTCGGGAGGGTGCGTGGGGGAGACCCATAGAGCAACATAATGATAAATTTGGGTCCCAAAATGCTAACGGGGTTTCAAGTCTGGAAATTTGGGGGCCCCAAAGGTAGAACATGAAGTTTTGGGTCATTTTTTTGGGCAACAGCAAGGTATAACTTCTGCCCCTGGCCTTATGAAAATAGTGAAATGGGAGGCCCACCTACCATTCAATCTTCAAATGCGGCATATGTTATAAAACCTATGGCTCTCTAACCCACTGTAGGTTCTTGCACAAATGGGATCTCCCAACCCCATAACATGTACCAACCATGGAATAGCAAGCTGAACTGTATATATAAAAAAAAACTTTTTTGGGAAACAAATAAAAAAATAGTAACAGGCAGTGCTAATATAGCTACTTGCGTTCCTTAAAATGTCCATAGACTGCGGGGAAGAGCGAATCCAAAGTCCATGTATATTCCCTCCCGGCGTCCTCTTTTGGGCTAACGCCCGTAGGGAAAACAGACAGGAAGCCTAAAAGGGACCGGGACTTTTTCGGGGCAGTCCCCCCCCTTTTTCAAACACGTAATTTCCTCATACCAAACTTCCTTTTATACTCGACCCCCTTAATGGTTGCCAAGAACCCATAAACACGGGTTTTACATTAAGAAGAAAAAACATAAAAACACGTAGATTTAGATTCCATTCAGAAAAGGGGAGTCGTGTACCATTTTAAATACCCAAACACGATTTCTCCGGGAGCAAAGCCTCTCCAGTTTTATCTCGTTTTCGCTCTAACTTCCTCAAAGACGCACCATTCAATCCGCTACAGTGGTCTTATTCAAAGAAATGCTCCAACCGTTTTTTTTTCCCCAAATCTTTCTTTTTTTGTATCTAAATTTCTGCTTTATGGGGGGAATTCGAATGGAGGATTTATGTTCGGTAATTTCCCAATTTTTTTTTGACGCTTGGTTTGACCTATGTACCCCTTTTACCACATGGGCATTTTAGAAAATACACTCCCCCTTTAAAATTTGCATTTAAGAACCCCTTTAGGGTTAAATTTTTTACCCTTTTATGGGATGTAGATGTAATGCCTTTGATGATGGCCTGAAATTTGCAGCAATTTAGCAGGGAAAAGTGCCTTTTTGTTTACTCTGTAGCATCTCTGTTTATGCCTGCATTTTTTTGACTTGTGATAAAAATTACTTTCCCCCTACAGTACGGCCCTTTTTATAACAAAACTAGGATATCCAAAAATAGTTTGCCATATTTGGGGCTTTGGGATAACAGATACCGAAAATTTTTTAATGGCTTTTTATCACCCGCATGATATAAAAATACTAAGAAACTAAGTCTTCTATCCCTCTCATTTTTTTTTTTTGGTTTTTAGTAATTTTCCCTATTCAACATTCAATCTCCCTCCCAATTTCTCTAATGTTTTTTTTTTTGTACCTCTCGTATAAAACTTATCAATAAGGATCTTCTCTTGCTCAAATATAATCTATCCTCCGAAAATACTCCTAGCTTTTATGACTCCCCTTTTGGGGATCCCGTAATAACTGTGGGGGCATGCTGACTCGCTCTGGTAAAATGTTATTTCTGTCGATCGGTTTTTTTATATAAAGTGTGTTTAGACCATAGGGCCCTTACTATTTAACACTAATAGCAAATTTTTCCTCTTTCATATTGGAGGAAAACGTAAGATGGATGCATTGAGACGAGGTGAAAACTCCATTGATTCCTCCAAAGCTCCTCTCCAAAAAAAAATCTCTCGACATATCTCAACCGGTATAGACTTTATAAAAGTCATCTCTGTTATAGACAAACTTCTTCTCTAGGCTTCATATAGAATTACAAACCCGGGAGCCCGGCGAGCCCATTAGACCCCCTGTAATTGAAGATAAGATTCTTTACCAAATCTAAAGTGATTTTTAGTTACAAATCTATGATATCATAAAAGTTAATTTTAGCTTTGGGTTAAGCTAGGTCATTCTTCAGTGTGTCTTTAATTATTTCTATACCTTCCTGAAAGGGATGTTGGGTGAAAAGGGTTTTAAAAATCCTAGTGCAAAACCCCATGCTCTCACAAGTAAGCTTTTTTAATTTCTCTAGGAATGCCTTATCAAAAGTGTGTGGGGGTCTTTTTTAAATGTTTTTCTGTAAATAGCTTCACAGACCGCTAAGGGTTCCAGAATAGAGCCGATACTCATACTTTGGGTGGGCCAGAGCTCCTCTTTTTGGGTGTACTTTCGGCCCAGATAAGTAAGGGGATGCTGGTTTGAAAAAGATAAAAAGGGTTTTCTTTTTGGGGGGGTGTGACCCTTTGTAAACACCTCCACTAGGTCTCCTCATTGTACGCAATAGTTCCTTGTAGATCCCGCTCCAATTTTTTATATACTGCGGGTCACTTAATTGCGCAAAGGGGCTTCCTAATATTCTTGTCTATCCTGCACCCCACTGCTCCCCCATATCCTTTTTTTTGATGATATTTCTTCATTTTTTTTTTAATTCCTCTAAAGCTTTTCTCTCCTTATGGAAATATTTTGAGTTTTTTTTTGTTTTAACCTACCCCCATTTTTCTCTACCTCCGCTTAAACCAACTGCGGAACATTCCAAGCTGATTTTGAAATTTCTGGATCGAACGACTTTGTGACTTAAGTTAATAGAGATATCTTCCCCTAACTTTTTAAGTATTTTTGCCCATAAACATTTTAAATCAATGCTCACACAGACGATAAAAGTCAATGTTAAACGAAACAGGTAGTGGATGCAGTGGGCCCAAAAAATTTAAGCCCTTATTTATAAAAACCGTGCTTCAGATAGTTCTTGTGGGGAAATGTTCAAACCGGGCTGTCGTTTATTTTTTCTTTGACTGTTTTTTCCCTCCTGTCCGAGTATTCCTTCTTGGGTCGCACCAGAGGCTTCTCCGGGGTCTGTATCGCTTGTTTTTTTTTTGTCCCCTAAAAAATTTTGTCTTTTATCCTTTCTAGGGACTTTTCCTTTTTGCTGGGGTTTTGATACCCAGTATCATCTGAGTCGGGGTTCGTTTGTACTTGGGGTTGTCTCCTTGGGGCATGGATCGCCGTTGTTTTATGGCGTTCTTCTGCCCAGAAACCCCTGTTATGCGAACCCTTGTTTCCCCTTTTTCTTTTTTTTTTAATTTTGTTTTGGAGAACTGTATTTTTTTTTTTATCCAGGATAATCTGTAAATCTTCCTTCTTCTTCATAACTCTTCATTGGTACATGTTTTTTTAAACTATCATCGATCATTTTAATTCCTTTACGAAAGGGGTGTCTATTTTTACTGTAGATTTTGCCCCGTCAAATAATTAAATCCCAGAGAATACGGGTTCCCTTGGGGAAAACCTTTTTTTCTTTATAAAACAAGTCCTCTTGCAAGAGTATGGCTGACGACTTTTTAGCCCTCAGAACCTTTTGCCTTTAAGGTATTCCGTTAGGCCGGCGTGAGAGGTTAAACTGATTTCCTCTTTTTCAGCTGTTCATACTTTTTGAACAAGCCCAAGTAGAGTCGTTAACAGGTACCCCGCCGAGCCCAGCTGCTTCGGCAAGTTTTAAAAATTTTTATCGTTTTGTTTTTAGTAAAAGAAAAAGTTCGCCCTTCCTGTCTTTTAAATTATGAAAGTCTTCATAAGACATAGTAGCGTATACTTAAATTTAAAAGCCTTGGGAGTAAATGCATCTCAATCTTCAAAAGTCGGGATATGTTTTTAAAAAAGCTAGGCTCCTAACCACTGGGGTAGGGTTTCTTGCTACAAATGGATCTCCCCAATCCCAAACATTACCAACCCAAAGTGTAATAGCAAGCTGAACTGTAAAAATAAAAAAACTTTATGGTAAATAAACTAAAAAAGTAAAAGGGAGTGCAAATATAGCTACTTGCGTTCCTTAAATGTCCATAAGCAGTGGAAACGGGAAACCAAAGTCCATTATAGTAGTCCCCCCGGGGTCCTCGTTTTTGCTAAAACCCTAGGGAGAAACAGACAGAAACCCCGAAAGGACCGTGTGACGTTTTTGGCTAGTCCCGCCCCTTTTTTTAAACACGAATTTCCTCATACCAACTTCCTTTTATACTCGACACCCTTAATGGGGTTTCCAAGGAAAACCCTAACACTGGGTTCATGTAAGTAAAAAAAAAAAAAAGACACAGATTAGATTCCTCATTCCTAGGGAGCCAGTGTACTCATTTTTAAAAATCCAACACATTCTCTCCGGGCAAAGCCTCTCCAGATTTATCTCGTTTTTCTGCTCTAACTTCCTCAAGACGCACCCTTTCAGATCCCTACATGTTCTTTTTTTAAAGAAAAGTCTCGCAACCCTTGTTTTCCCCCAAAACTTTCTTTTTTTCGTATCTATAATTTTTGCTTTTTTGAGGGAATTCCCAATGGAGGGCATTTCGGTAATTCAATTACCCAACTTTAAATCCTCCATTGGGTACCTCAATAATGCAAAATTATAGATACAGAAAAAAAGAAAGATTTGGGAAAAAACCCGGTTGGAGACATTTTTTGAACTAAGAAAACGTAGCGGATCTGAAATGGGCGTCTTAGAGGAAGTTAAGCAAAAACAAATAAATCTGGAAGAGCTTTGCTCCGGAGAAATCTTTATATTTTAAAAAGAACCTGGCTCCCCTAGGCATAAAAAATCTAAATCTACTGTCTTTTATAGTTTTATCTTACTTACATGTAACCATGTTTAAGGGTTTCCCTTTGGGAAACCCTTAAAAGGGTCGAGTATAAAAGGATTTTGGGGATGAGGAAATTACTGTTTGAAAAAGGGGCGGGACAGCCCGAAACGTACACCCTTTCAGGGTCTACCTGTCGTTTCTCCCCTACGGTTTGCCGAAACAGGACGCCGGGAGACACTATACATGACTTTGGATTCCGCTCCTACTGCAGTCTATGACTTTAAGGAAACCTAGCTATATTTAGCACGCCTTAAATTTTTTTTTATATGTTACCAAAAAAGTTTATTTTAATATACATTTTTGCTTGCATTACACATTGGTTGGGACATGTTATGGGGTTTGGGAGATCCCCTTTGTAGCAAGCAACCTAGCGGGTTGAGAGCCATAGCGTTTTTTAACAATGCCACATTTGAAGATTGAGATTGCATTTTCCCCAAGGGATTTTAAAAAGATACGCTACTAGTCTTATGAAGACTTTGCATAAATTTAACAACAGGAAGGCCCATACTTTTTCTTTTACTAAAAACGAACGAAGCAACATTTTAAAAAATTTCCGAACAGTGGGCTCGGGCCCGGGGCTACCTGTTAAAGACTCTACTCTGGCTTGTTCAAGAAGTATGAAAACTGAAAAAAAGAAGAAATCAGTTTAACCTCTCACGCATCGGCCCCAACGGGGAAAACCCTTAAAGTGCAAAGGTTTTTTAAGGGCTAAGAAGTCCCTACAGCCAAACTCTTGCAAGAGGACTTGTTGCATAAAAAAAAATGGTTTGCCACAGTAAACCCTATTTTTCGGGTTTAATCTATTTGACAGTGCAACATCTACACTAAATATAGACACCTTTTCGTAAGGAAATTAAAGTGACGATGAGAGTTTAAAAAACATGACCCAAATGAAGAGCTTATGAAGAAGAAGGAAGTTTACAGATTTTCCGGATAAACAAAAAAAACAGCTTCTCCAAAACAAATTAAAAAAATATGAAAGGGATAGCAAAAGATTCGCATAAAAGGGTCTATTCCTGGGCAGAAGAACGCCTAAACAACGGGCGACCCCTAACCCAAAGGAACAACCTCAAAAATACAACGCAACCCCCGACCCAATTACTGGGTACAAAACCGCATGCAAATGAGAACATTCCCCCAAAAGGATAATGCACAAGATTTTTTTTTGGGGCGACAAAAAGACAAGCATCAGACCCTGAAAGCCCCTGTGTCGACCCGAAGGAATACTCGGGCAGGGGGGAAACAACATCAAAAAAAAAATAAAAGACAGCCCGGGTTTTTAACATTTCCTCACAAGAACTATCAAGCACGCGCCTATTAAAATAAAAGGGGTTAAATTTTGTGCCACTGCATCCACTACCCTGTTTCAGTTTAACATTGACTTTTATGTCTGTTAGAGCATTAGATTGAAAATGTTCTATGGACAAAGTATAATAAGTTAGGGAAAAGAATCCATTAAACTTAAATCACGAAATCAGTTTGATCCAGAAATTTTAACTCCAGCTTTGGGGAAATTTCCAGCATTGTGATACGGGGGTATAGAAAAATATCGTAAAACAAAAAAAACCAAAATATACATCAGGAAGAATAGCTTTTTGAGGAATTAAAAAATAATGAAAATAGTCCAAAAAAACTATAAAGGGGGGGCGTGGGGGTGCGGATAACAAGAAAATATACGGAACCTAGCGCAATTAAGTGACCCACAGATAAAAAAATTTAGCGGGATCCTACACAGGAACTATTGGTACAAAGAGGGACCCTATGGGGGCGTTGACAAAGGCATCATCACCCCCCAAAAAGAAAAACCTTGTTTTCTTTTTCAAACCCCAGCTCCCCATACCTATCTGGGGCCGAAAGTACACAAAACGATTGAGAGACCCCCTGGCCGACCAATGACGGGGATCGGGTCTATTCGGGAAACCCTTTGGGTCTACGTAACAGCTATTTACAAAATACATTAAAAATGACCCTCACACACTTTTTTTAACAGGCCATTCCTCAGAGAAAATTGAACACTTTCGATTGATGAGAGCATGTGGTTTTTGCACAGGATATAAAATCCCTTTTCACCCCAAAACCCTTACCAGGAAGCTATAAAATAATTATGACACCTGAAAAATGACCCTAGCTTTAACCAAAGCAAGATTAACTTTTTCATGACTATCATAGATTTGAACTTACTAAAAATCACTTTAATTTGGTAATGATTATATCTTCAATTACAGGGAGTCTCAATGGGGTCCCGGGAGCTTTCCATAAGCAAAACTCTATAGAAGCCTATGAGAAAAGTTTGTCTATAACAAGATGACTTTTTTTAAAAATCTAACCTGGTTGAATATTTACGACGTATTTGTTATTTGGAGAGGAGCTTTGGAGGGAACTCAAAGAGTTTTATCACCTCGCCAAACTGCTCCACTAACGTTTTTCCTCCTATAGACAAAGGAAGATTTTCTATCAATGTTGAAAAAGAAGGCCCTAGTGGCAAACACCATTTATATAAAAAAAGATCGACAGAAATAACATATTACACAGAGCGAGTCAGCATGCCCCCATTATTCACGGGGCATCCCCAAAAGGTCACTCATAAAGCTAGAAATAGCTCGGGGGGAAAAGATTAATTATAGCAAAGAAATCCTTATTGAAATTTATAGCAGAGGCTACAAAAAAAAAACATTGGAGAAATTTTGGGAGAGGGGATTAGAACTTTTAATAAGAAGACTACTAAAACCAAAAAAAAAAAACGAGAGGGGTAGAAGACTTATTTTCTTAGTACTTTGATAATCAAGCGGCGTTAAAACAAGCCATTAAAAAAAACTGTATCTGTTATCCAAAGACCCAAAATATGGCAAAATATTTTGGATACTCCATTTTGTCTATAAAAAGGGCCCACTTAGGGGAAATAATTTTTTTATCACAAGTCAACAAAAATGCAGGCACTAAGCAAGAGCATACAAGTAAACAAAAAGGGACTTTTTTCCCCCCTAAGTTTCTGCAATTTCAGTCCATCATCAAAGCACTTACACTCACACCCTAAAGGTACAAAAAATTTAAACCTAAGGGATTCTTCACATGCAATTCTAAAGGGGTAGTGTATTTTCTAAAATGCCCCCGTGGTAAAAGGGTACATAGGGCAAACCAAACGTCAAAAAAAAATTCGAATTCCGAACTAATCCTCCATTCGAATACCCCAATAATCAAAATTATAGATAAAAAAAAAAGAAAAGATTTGGGGGAAAAAACGGTTCGAGACATTTCTTTGAACTAAAACACACGTACGGATCTGAAATGGTGCGTCTTAGAGGAAGAGAGCAAAAACGAGATAAATCTGGAGAGCTTTGCCCCGGGAAAACGGTTGGATATTTAAAATGATAAACCTGGCTCCCCTAGGGATGAAAGAATCTAAATCTACGTGTCCTTTTTTTTATTTTATCTTACTTACTTAACCAGTGTTTTTTGGGTCCTTGGGAACCTTAAGGGTCGATATAAAAGGAAGTTTGTATGGGAAATTACGTGTTTTAAAAAAGGGCGGACTAGCCCCAAAAAAATCACACGGTCCTTTCAGCTCTACCTGTCGTTTCCCCCTACGGGGGTTTGCCGAAACGAGGACGCCGGGAGACTACTAACATGGACTTTGGATTCCGCTCCCCCTACGCAGTCTATGACATTTTAAAGGGCGAAGAGCATATTTGCACTGCCCTTTTTCATATTTTATTAATGTTTCCAATAAAGTTTTTTTTTATATATACAGTTCAGCTTGCTATTACACATTGGTTGGCTCACCTACCATGTGCCATATATAATGCTGTGGCAGAAGGTCTTTTAGGGGCCCCACATGCTGCACGGCCCGGTAGCGACTGCTACCTGTGCAACCGCATAGCTACGCCCCTGTCAGACAGTTCTAGCCAAGTGACATGTTGAATTGTCTTGCTGGAAGATCCTATCCATCCCACATAAGACAATCATCATGTATGGGTGTCTGTGACCTACAAATATGCCATGAAAACAATCCCCCAAATATAACGTCAAAATTTTGTTCTTTCCCGCAATAATTTCAGGTGTTTTTCTTTAATGTTTCCGCCTGACATACCAATGTCCATCTATTTGCTGAAGCAAAAAACATGACATTGGAGAAGACAATCTTTTGCCAATCAGTTGAGGTCCAATTCCGATACTGCCCTGAAAATTTAAGTCTTTTGTACTGATTGAACTTTGTTAACCATGGTGCATTGCCCATCTGTTTGCTTTGAAACTTAATACACTGTAGGGTTCGCTGAACTGCTGCTTTAGACACATATCTGGTAGCTCCCTACTTCATTTTGGTGGTAACCTGCACCTGTAGCATGTCAGTCCACCCTTATGCACCATCATAGTCAACCTTAATCTCTTACATCAATGGCACATGGTGCTCTGCAGTTTCCGCATTGCTTATTCGCAATGGTTCCATTTGCCAGCCTTGGCCCAAATGCCAATAATCATTCCTTTTTGCAGATTTGATTAATCACCCCTTTTACCTTTGACAAAAACAAGGGATATGTGTGCAGGCAGCCTAATGCACACCTTAAAAACCCACCAAACCAGCTCACAATACATGAGCTACATCTTGCCAATGACCAAAAAGGAGTCAAGTGACATTATTTTAATCAACAAAAAACTACGAATAATAGAGATGCTCATGACCTGATTCCACAAGGAATGACGATCAACAGTAGATGTCATAGAACAATAATAGCATACATGAAGAGCCACAAAAAGAATAAATCTAATAAATTAGGCAACATGTGACATGAAAAATATCAAAAGTGGGAAAAATACTTAATAAGTGAGGGAAACCGACAAAAAGGGGAAGCCCTATACAATAAAAAGTAAAAAGTTGAATCACGCTCCTATGAGCTATGACCGAGAAACCCCACAGTGTATCTCTGATTTCTTCCTGTAGTTCTATTTAGTTGCATGGTGCACTGGCAGCACCCCTATTCTTTGGTTATTGTGGTGCCAATCATTCCACTTTTTTGTTATTTTTCACATACAATTTCTATCATTATAACTGTGGGTCAAAAGTGAGCTGTGAGCCTTCACCATATCAGGGGAGGTACAATCCAACCAAGACCAGTCTGCTGCCCAGGTCTCCAGTGGGTATACCTATGATGAAGAGCCGTAGCTGTAGCCTAATTTGTAACTTGCATTTTATTTGCAGTTATACTACATAATATGTAGAGATAAATTATATTGTACTTTGCATGGAGTGTCAAATTAATCTTGGGGCCACATACATCAAGATAAAGATAGGACTATCTGGATCTGTAAGATTTATGGTACAATCAAGTAAACTATTGAAACCTATTTTACCACACTACAGTATAATACACAAAGCCAGAGACCACTAACTGCCTTCATAGCAATTTATGTCTAAAAAATTAATTTATTCTTTTAAAACCAGTCAGGCTGAAGAGCCCCGCCGGACAGATTTTCAATAGGTGAAGGATGCTCGGCAAATAACAGTCATGAACTATTAAGTTTATAGTTATACCCACTGTGTTTGATGAATATCTTCTTCTCCACTTCAGTAGCGCTGATTTTAAATGGATTTCTCTTAGTGTTAATAAGAAAGGCGATATCTACACGCACACTAAAACCGCTGAAAAAATGACTAAAAACAGACCCCATAGACTTTAACTCCTTAATGACTGCCCGCCTACTTTGGACGTCGGCTGGTGCGGGTCGTTCGTCTGCAGCAACGTCTTTAGCGGTCGCTGCAGACATCGGAGTTTGCGGCGCCCGACGCCGCAATTGCGCTGGGATCGGGGCTGTACTACACAGCCCCGATCCCAGTGCATCCCCTGCGAGCATCAGGGAGCTTTAACCCTTTGATTGCGGCGGTGCGTTACCGCAGCGCAATCAAAGGGTTTCCCCTGCTCTGCCGGGTGATCGGAACATCCAGTGACCCGACAGAGCTCGGGGGACGGCTGCAGAGTCAGCCCTGGTGACCTGGAGTGGCCCCAGAGCTTTCTGTGTACTAAGCCAGTGACTAGGACTCACTGTGTGCTGTCCAGATCACTGCCTGTGTCAAAGTGACACAGATTAGAATGTATTAGCATAAATAAATATTTAATAAAAAATAATTGTGCATAAATTACACACACAAAAAACCTACACATATTAGGTATCCACACGACCGTAATAACCTGTAAAATTAATCTAATAAGTTATTAAGTGTGAAATGTGAATTTTGTAAAAAAATAAAAATAAAAAAAAATACTGCAATTATTTATAAGTGAACTTAAACTATTCCCCCCATAAAGTACAACTTGTCTCGAATAAAATGAAGCCTCATATAACTGCGTCACTAAAAAAATAAAAAAGTTACAACTGTTGAAACGCAAGGAGGCAAAAACTAAAAAAATCTTCTGGTCATTAACTACTTTTCAGGCGTTCGTCTTAAGGAGTTAATAGTAAAAACGTTCTCTGGTCTTCACAGAATGTTTTTTTTACAACGTGTTACAAAAAACTACAGAGCAGGATAGAAAATTGATTATCGAAGTCTATGTAACCCGCCAGACGTTTTTTCGGCACGGTTTTTGGACGATTTTGCTGAAAACCTGCCTGGGTGTTTAGTAAGGTATATGTATTTTGCTCAAAAAACAGTCCAAAAAACAGTCCAAAAAACCACATAAAAAAACTGAAAACCACCCAAAAAACTCGTCAGAAACATGGCTGCTTTGGACAAAAACTGACATTTAAAGTAGTTTTTTTTAGGTTTTGGTTTTCGACGAGTTTTTTGCCCTATGCTGTGTGGCCCTAGACTAAGGTTGATTGATGTCTGAAGAGTCCATCACCCTACGGAGTGAGTTTTTTTTTGTTGTTCTTTGCAGCCATTAATATGTGTTCTCAATGGAGTTGTATGTACGAATATACAAGCAAAGCAATTAATAACCACAGATGAGATGTCATTTTTGTTTAGAAATGTAAATGGATGGATATTTACTTGCTTATTATCATGTAATCATTTCATTTAAGGGCTTAGGAAACACATTTTTATGAGGACCCGTGGCCTCTCCTGACATGTCCCTTTTAATAAATCTTTGTGTTCCCTGTGAAATAACAATTCTGGAGCCTCTTCTCCTATATCTCTCTGTTGTGCTGTTCCTCTGTCATTCCTCCTAGAAATCTATTACTGAATCCGTCAGCTGGGCGTTACCATTCCAGTGTGTCCCTGCACATACTGATTGTGTCAGCCCTGATTGGGCAATGTCAGACTGTGCAGGGACACTCCCCCTTGAACACCGGCATTCAAAACAGATTCAGTAATAGATTTGTAGAAGGCATAACAGAGGAACAGCACAACACAGAGATATAAGAGAACAGGCTCTATGATTGTTATTTCACAGGGAACACAAATATTTACTGAAGCTCTGTCCACACGATGAGTATTTCGGACTCTGACTTAAAATACTCATCTAAAACCGAAAGTAAACCATTCCCATTGACCTCAATAGAGAAAAATATGCTCTGTAGTTCATACAATGCATAGTTTCGATGGTTGGTTTTTCACCATAAAAACTATAGGGGGACATATATGAAAACTGTTGAGTCTAAGACTTTCTTTGTTGCCCATAGCAAGTGTTCTGGATAAATGAAAGGGGAGTTCTGATTGGTTGCTATGGGCACCAAAGACAGTCTTAGACCTATAAAGTTTTGATACTTGAGGCCCTTAGAAAATGTTTGTTCTTTGGTTGGAAAACGCATGGAAAATTACTATTGATGTCAATGGGGATGACTAAAAACCTCATGGATGTGGTTTTTAACGTGGATCCAAATAAAAACTATTGGGGCTGACTGTTAACCACAAGTAAAATAAATTACCCTAAATCCATATACAAAACTATGTAAATACTTGGATGATATGGTTTTCAACGGCATATACCAACAAGTAAATTTTACTTTCACGTGGATGTTCCCTTACACAGACATGTCAGGAGAAGTCACAAGTCATCTTTAAGGGCGACATTTCCCAACACGCCAACGCCAGTTTTTTGGTCTATATTGCGCTGAAACCGCTTTTGACGCCATATTTTGGATGTAAATGAACTGTCGTACACCAAAACTAGGTGCATTATATGCTGGGACCAATACATTGTAATGTGCCTAAAAATGATGCACTGTGCGCCTCCATAACGAAATGCGCCTATTGAGGCGTACAGCACATCATTACAAGTGTATATGTGTTAGGTGCATTTCATATACTTGTAATGATAATTTATGCGCCTCTGTGCACGATGTGCCTTGATAGGGGCATTACATACGCCTTTAATGATATGCTATCTGCCACGATTTGCACTAATCGCGGGAAAAAAACATTTCATTTGTAGAGTATGTAATGCCTCTATCGAGGCACATCGCGCACCGAGGCGCATAACTTATCATTACAAGTATATGAAATGCACCTAGCACATACTTGTAATGCGCCTAACACATACTTGTAAAATGTGAAATGCGCCTCACACTTATACACTTGTAATGATGTGCTATGCACCTCAATATGTGCATTTTGTTATGGAGGTGCACAGCACATAATTTTTAGGCGCATTATGTTTACTATGCAAGGTATACCTGATGCCAGATTTTTGATAGGGTCTGACTTTCTGCCGCACTTTACACTTATTTAATGCGCCTAAAAACTAACGTAGCACCGCCAATTTTCGGACATCTCGCCCTATGCATCCTATTAGAAAATTCAGAGTTAATAGATGAAGGGCCTCCTATCTGTAAGCCAGCTTGATGAGTAACTACATAGCCACTCTGCCACAACTTTGGCAGAAAAAGTAGAACATTTTGGCACATGGCTATAATAAAAAAAAATACTACTTTTTGTTTTTTGTGCCCATCTTTCCACTTTAAAAAGAAAGTAGGGTGTGGAGTGATTTGTGGCCCAACAGATGTACTATAATTTACCATATCTCTGAAACTAGAGTCATTTACATTTCAGTTTGTGGCATGCAGACAGCCAAAGATACACCAAATGTATCAGGAACCATTCTTAAGTGGGAAGGTTTAGTTGGACGGGTGTCCTTTCCCATAGTCCAACAAATTTACCATAATTTTGAACAGAATTTGACCTAAATTATGGCAGGAATTACTCCTGCTCGTAGCTGGCATAGATTTGCATTTCTAGATGCACAGATGACAAAAAGAGGTTTAAAATCAATTTTTAATAAATTTGGCACATTTTTCTCCAGCATGCTTTGGATTAAGATCAGCAGTGATATCAATTTTTTCTCTATGTCTTTAGGGGGCACTCTTTTTTTCTGCACACTATATATGTATCATGTATAATTTAATGTAATTCAATAGTGTTTTTTAAGTAACGATATGTAATGCTACATTTTACCTGTGGTGGGACTGTAGGGAAATTGAACTATTGGTAACAGATTCCACCATGAATTATGACTACATTGTGGGGTTTCCACTACTTGGTAATCCTTCTAGTAAAAAGGAATTGCACTTAGTGCAAAACTCCATTAGTGAGTAATAGCATCAGGGTGAAGTGACCTGGCAAGCAATAATTCTGCATAAACCTACATTAAATTTATAAAGAACTTAATCAGTTAGCATTATAAAAATATTAAAACAACATCTGTTCTAAGCGGAGGGGACTGTCCTATGCAAATGGGCCTTTGGTGGGTGTACTACAGTCAATGAGATGGTTAAGCCAGAAGACCGGATATTGACTTCAAAGAGTCAGTTTCTGGTCTTTTTAAGGCTCAATAGGCCTTTCTGTTTGATAATGAACACAATACAACCCACTGTTTGGTGGTCATGAATATATTTGTTCCATGCATGCTCCAAAATACATGACTTAAAGGCAATACTTTCCATGTGTCATCACTTTTCTTGACGTTGAAAATACTTTAGTAATTTATAGAACTGCAGTGAAGGACATGGACTTTTTCCTTAAAGATTTGAAGGAAGGAAATCACATTAGTTTCTAAGAATTTCACTGGGGCCAGAAGGAGCACAGGAAAACCAATGTAAACTTCCCCCTATTAAGAGAGCATTGAGAGGGAAGAAAAAAGACAATGGGATCTTGGAGGGGAAGGGCGAGGGCATGAGTTTAACATTGCAGAATGAGAACACAGGCTGTTTCCACCTGTACCAATAACCATATACACAAACAAGTCACTGAGTGACATTACAAGGGCCTTTCATTCTGGAGTTGATCCAATTCCAGGACAAATGAAGAGTAATGAGCAGAATTTATCAAGTCCCTCTGTTTCCAGGACGTAGACTATTGACAGCTTTATCAGGAGACGTACAATAGTACTTTCAACAGAATATAGAGTGTGCATGGATAAACAGAGAATTAGGAAAGCAGAACAAGATCTCATCAAAAGATAAGCTCCTGTGCAGTCACTGATGGTTTTACCAGCCAAAGTGGGCAGAGGGAAGCCAGAGAGGGACCCAAACAAGGAATAATAATGGAAGAGGGTGACTCACTTTAAAGAGGATGTCAACTTTTTAAAACTATATAATTTTTAGATCTGGAGCTCTAATTTCGTTAAACATGTCAATCAAGCAACTTTGTTACCACATAGCAAAACTTGGTATGGGGGTTCCATTCCACCATGACCACCTTTAGCAGCAAGTACAGAACATGAAAAGTCTATGGATACTTTGTTTCCTACAATGCACACAGTCATGTCACAATAGTGGAATAATATTTACAGTGAAGTTACATTACGGATATAATGTGCGCAATGAAGCCACATTACTGAGAAACCTTCTTTCATCCAAGTAAATTTAATGAGGTATATAATATGGACCTATGGTGGTGCTAAAGCAGTAGGTATGCAAACAGAAATATAAGTTTGTAGCTGAAACTGACAAAATAGGAAGCGGGAAAAATCCCAAATAAATTACTGTATATACTCGAGTATAAGCCGACCCGAATATAAGCCGAGGCACCTACTTCTGCCACAAAAAGCTGGGAAGACTTATTGACTCGAGTATAAGCCTAGAGTGCATAATGCAGCGGCTATTGATAAATATCAAAAATAAAAATGTCCCCCATAGGCAGGTATAGGCAGTTTAATGTCCCCCATAGGCATATATAGGCAGGTATATGTCCCCCATAGAATGTATAGGCAGTTATATGTCCCCTATAGGCAGGTATAGGCTATAATAGGCAGGTATATGTCCCCTCATAGATAGGTTATAGGGTATTATAGGCAGGTTATAGGCAGCTATATGTCCCCTCATAGGCAGGTTATAGGATATTATAGGCAGGTTATAGGCAGTTATATGTTCCCCCATAGGCAGGTTAGAGGCAGGGCTTGTTTAAAAAAAAAAATAGACGCACTTACCTCACTCGCTGCTCCGATTCCCGGGCGCGCCGTCTTCTGGCACAGGGGGCGTGATGTCATCAGGCCGCGCAGGCAGCATGATGACATTGCATGCTGCCTGTGCCGGAGACTCCAAAAGACACCATGTCTGCTTGTGGCCTTCCGGAGTTCTATTGTGGAGCAGGGAGCGCTTGCTCTATGATCCGCAATAGAATCTTCGGCTGTATGCGCTCCCAAGAGTTGCATACAGCCGAAGCGATCCCTGCCGATGCTCGGGCCACAGCAGTGCCCGGATGCCGACGGGTGACCAGAGAGTCAGCTGTATGCGCTCCCAGGAGTCGAATACAGCTGCAAAGATTGCTGACAGCACACGGGCCACAGCAGCGCCCGGACACTGTCGACTTACTCAATCTTCAGCTGTATGTGACTCTCAGAGGAGTCGCGTACAGGTGAAGCGTCCCTGCCGACTCCCGGGCCATCGCAGCGCCCGAGCGCCGACAGTGACTCGAGTATAAGCTGAGGGCGACTTTTTCAGCTCATTTTTTGGGCTGGAAAACTAGGCTTATACTCGAGTATATACGTTATGTCACTTTTAATTTCTGCAAGTAACAGTCATTAAAAGACATAAAATATAAAGCATAAAAGAAATAAGACCAAAGGTACTACACGTTTCACATGGGCACATGCCGTGCTTCGTCAGGAAGAGCTGCAGAAGTGCGGCACTCGTACGTTGAGTTGGAGGGCGCACTGTCCGGACAGAGAGCTAAGTGGTGTGCCATCTTTATAGAGCGCTGCAGAGGACGTTAGCTGTAAGTGGACTTTTAGGCTACAGCGTCCAGACATTCCCACAATGTGAGAGGCATTTTCTCTGCACTGTACTCCAACATGTAAAAGTACCACTCACAGGCATTACATAGGTATAACCTTACGTAAAAGGGCTGTAAGTGGTATCCAAACCCCCCACCCCCTCCTTAAATAGGCTATATCTATGTAATGGCTCTGATTGATGGTATCTTTACATTTATGTCACTCGTAGGCATCACTTATACATACCACTCACAGAACTCCTTACAGCCCCCTATTTTGTTTGTTGTGGATGTTTAACTTTTTTGATGGGAAGTAGGGGTAATTTCTTCATCCGCCAGCCTTGAAAAAGGTTATATTTTGACTGCAATGTCAAATGATGTCCAATGATGTGAACTCTCCTATATGAAATGGAACACTGTGAGTTACCTGGCTTAATTAAAAAAAAAATCCTTGTTAAACTTTTTGATGATTTGAATAAAGTAAATCTTTTCTCCTTTTGGACTGCTATTGAGTTTGGATATAATTCACTATGGGGGACATGTTCGAAAACTGTCTTAGTCTAAGACTTTTCTTGTTGCCCATAGCTCCCCTTTCATTTCATATAGTGCTCTGAAAAAATGAAAGGGACGCCCTTATTGGTCGCTATGGGCAACAAAGAAAGTTTTCAGACATGTACCCCTATGCGTACAGTAATGTCACAGCCCAGAACATAATAATACAGTTGTCACCCTGCAGGTAAATGGATGTCGCTGGACAAGAACCAGTGTTTTCACAGCCTGAAAATAATGCAAAAAATGCCCTCAACATTTTCGACTGATATCACATGCCTGTATTAAGATGCTCACCTTTAGTTATTTGGCCCCATAGTAAGAGCTTTGCCTGGTATTGAGTTCAGCAGGATACTCATGAAAGAGCCCAAATTTCTAATTAAATATAAGAGGTGACATGTCAGAAAAGATGCGCCGCAACGCTTGTTTTAAGGCGCATTAAATCAGTGTAAAGCAGGCCTGAATGAACGAACCTGTCAAAAATCTGGGTCTGGCATACCTTACATTGTAAAATTAATGCACCTATCTAGACGAATTGCATAATTTAGGCGCATAGTGTATCACTGCTAGCATATTTGTGTCGTGCCTGGTGTATAATGCACCTGGTTTTGACTACAGTTCATTTATATAGAGAATAGAACATCAGTCTTTTTGGCGCAAAATACACCAAAACAATGGTGCATTCATATTGGGACATGTCGCCCAATGTTTTTACTTTCAGAGCCACCATACAAGTTTCATCCTCTTCATCCAGTGTAAAATTACTATGAAAAGCTCCCACTTTACCTACAGTACATAAATGTCCAGACCAATGTATGATGTTTTATAATAAACCAGATTAAGCCTTAGGGTCACATGTATAAAAACTGTCTAGGTCTAAAATTCACCTTGTTGCCCATAGCAACCAATCAGAGCGCCCCTCTCATTTCATATAGTGCTCTGGAAAAAATGAAACAGGCGCTCTGATTGGTTGCTATGGGCAACAAGGTGAATTTTAGACCTAGACAGTTCTCATACATGTGGCCCTTAGAATCCAGCCTGGTCCTTAGGGAACCTTTCACATTGTACAAGCAGTGCATAGAACAGAGCAGGAGTAGCCAAGCAGATTGTTATATAAATTTGTGAGAAATTATTCATTGTGAATTGTATTTTATGAGTCTCAATCCCTAATTTTTATACTGATGGACATGTGGTATACACAGATATACAAGAAAGCTGTCAATCACGTATTAGGACCTCCCACTGGACTCCTAAGCATTCAACAAGCAGGGATTTGAATGAATAAATTGCAATTCATGCTGATAATATGCTGAAAAAATAAATCTCAATATGACCAGCATCTCCTGCCTTGGGACATGACGCATGTAGATCAAAAACAATGTTCTGGCCATAAGCTTCCTTAAGGCTTTCAAATATTAAAACTCCCTTTGGTCCCTACCAAAAAGTAAAAAGCTACTGACCCTGCTTCTGCCTTACCGATGCTCCCTGCTGGTCCCTCACCAATGACGTCACATACAATGAGCCAATCACACTATTAGCAATCACATGTCTGCATGCATGGTGGTCGTGTGCGGTACATGCCGGCATGTGAACACTGTGGCAGTTATGAGCTTAGTCATGTGAGCCATGTACATGATGTTATCGGTGGGGGTCCAGCTCTGAACTACAGACAAGGTGACTATTTTTTCCAATTTTATGTCAATGGGAGAGAGTAGAGGAGATTTGAAAGAGGTTGGAAAATCGTATTAGATAACAAGCCTTAACGATGATCATACATAGTATTATACTTCAAACTAGTATTGAGAACTATTCAGCATGTGCAATATCCACAATGAAATTTATGGGGATTTATTGGAAAATTACATTGAGATTATGCAATATGAAAACAGACCTAAAGGAATATTTCCATCCTAGATATTGAGGGCATATCACTAGGATATAGCATCAATGTTTGATAGGTCTATAGGTCTCACCACTGGGACCCAAACCTATCTCAAGAGTGACCCCCAATACCTCTCCGTCTTGAACCAAGAGATGGTCGGGATTATGTGCTCTTATGTACTCAGGACTCCCACTGATTTCAATGGGAGAGTCCCAACCACCTCCCTATTAAAAATAGAGGTCTCAGGATTTGTTCTTGAGATAGGTGCAGGTCCCAGACTTCCCTACACCTATCAAACTTTGATGGCATACTCTGGTGATATGCTATCAAAATTTAGTGGGAATATCCCTTTAAAGAGAACCTATCACATAGTTATCTTTAGCACATAGCACATATGCCCCCCTTGCTGAGGACAGCACCACCTAGTGACAGACCTTCTGTTTCCAGTGCTGTGTCCATTATTCTGTAAGATGCAGCAGCTTTAGAGTATTTGATGCTCAAATCTGCAGCTTTAGGCCAGAAAAGAGTCAGTTTAATTCATGACCCGCCCACATGAGACTAGAATCGTCCACCTCACAACTGATTAACCTATTAGGGTATGTTCAGGCGGCGTAATTGTGCGTACAGTACTTGGTAGAAACATGTGAATAACTGTCAGGTGGGAGGGGCTAGCAACTGCTCATGAATAAAATGGACTCTTTTCACGACTCTTTTCTGGCTGAAACTGTCAGAGCATTATTTTTACTGCGAATGTACAACAGTCCAGCCTGTGCTGGATTCACTCCGTGTATCCAGCCAATAATATCCTAAATGTTGCTATTCAGGCCATCCAACATAATCATTCTTTAATAACTGCTTTATCTCCATTTCTTCAAAAAGCTTCACATCCAAAAATGTTTTATACTGCACAAATCACATACATTAGAATATAAAGCAATAAAGCCCTGTTTAGCCTATTGGCATACCATCAATGTCTATGGTGATATTGAAAGGTATATGTGAATATCACCGTATATAAGTATATATTATATTATGCAACAAACAAAAATGGCAAACCGCCGCACGTGGATTATAAGTAGATGCCAATGATGAAGCTGATATATAGAAAACTTCTGAATTTTATTTCTAAAACAGTAAGGATATTATCCTAAACTGATTAAAAACATACATAGAACTAACGCGTTTCGGGCTCCAACTTAGCGCTTCATCAGAGGTAATATAAAACTTTTTTCCACATCTCATTTATAACACAAAGTATGTCCCAATAGGTTCTTGATTATGTCAATCATTAACAACAAAATTTCATTGGATCAGAAAACTGTCAATCAAAGGCATCATAAAATTAACTCTGTTATAATCCACGTGCGCCGGTTCGCCATTTTTGTTTGTTGCATGCTTCCTATCCAGCAGTCTAGGATCGCTGGAAAGAACCGTGGCTGCCGAGAGAAGGATTAAATCCCATACATGTTTATGATTGTTGTGCCGCTACAATACGAGCACAACCACTTCAGGTGAGAATCTCCACCTTTCTTTTAATATATTTGAGACGTATTTCACTATTGTGCGCCCCCTTGTCTTTTTTATTTTTTGGCTATTATATATTATATTATATACATAGAAAAATATAGTGAAAATCTGACAAAAGACAAGGAGGTGCTGCCTCCATCCTTAGAGAAAAAAAGTTTAATCTCCAGAGGCAACAAGTTTCCTTTACCGTAAGAACTGTGAATCTGTGGAATAGACGCACCAGAAGTGGACACAGCAGAAATAGTAAGAGTACACGGCATGGGCTCTTCGTCGGACGATAAAATACCAGTTGGATTCATAAACAGACCGCCATGTGGCCATAGCCTAAAAGGCTTAAAAGGCTTAAAAAAAGGCACAGACAATTACTCGCAACAAAACATGATATTAACACACAAAATAATAGGAGGAGGTTCAACTTCCATAATGTGCAAATATTTATTGAACAAATATATAAAAGCCAAACATGGAACAAAAACAGGACAAAACAGTCGTGTTTTGTCCTGTTTTTGTTCCATGTTTGGCTTTTATATACTTGTTCAATAAATTTTTGCACGTTTTCGAAGCTGAACCTCCTCCTATTATTTTGCATGTCTATGTGGTTGGTTCGCCACAGGTTCGCTGCTTCTATCCAGTGACCAGTGGGTTAGCTGGATTTTTCAATATGATATTAACATGTATATAGACGTAGAATTCTTGTTAGAATGTAGGTCCAGTCTGATTACCACTTGGGATCAAGAAGGAAATGTTTCCTTTTAGGGCTGGTTCATGCCTTATGTTCCATAGCTCTGCATCAACAGAAGGAAACAAGTTTTAAAATTACTTATACCCTTTTGTTGGATAGACTTGTTGGATGCAATTTTTTTTTTTTTACCGTACTAACATCACCAAACAATTGTATAACTGCTTAATTTCTGCATTATTTTTATTGCACGCGTTGCTTTCAAGTCCTTTTACCTACGGTATGAGTATATGAGATGCTGTGTGCATGACTTACTGATAACCTTACCCCTGTAGTGACACAGGTCAGGGTCTGAACAGTAGCTGATGTGGAATTCCATTTGATAAGTGTCTGTGTACAGAAGCATTGATAGCAGAACAAAGGTAAACTTGTGTGTGTGGGTTCTCTGAAGGCTGCAGCTTTGATGGGTGTAGTCCTTAGAAGAGGATGGCTGAGGGTCCATCAGATAAAGAGGAAGACTTATATCATGAATATTTCATGTCAGCTTCTTATCTCACTGATCCAGGCTACAGATTCATCAGAAGTCTCACCAGACAGGATGTTTCTTTTGAGTATACAGGAAGTTGTTGTTTTTTTATGTTTTTTTCTTGAGTTTCTCATTTCTTTTGCTGATGGGATGGACACTGAGAAGGTCTTTTTCATGTCTACCAAATCCATATGTGCATTAAAGTCCAGAGGAGGCACCAAATGATTGTAATAGTGATGGTTCCCCTGAGCTGTGTCTTGCTTTGTCTGACTTTGTATTTCCTAAAATACAGCTCTACATTTTCAGTATAACTATTTATGGTCACTGCATCATAGCTGCAGGATTTTGATCCTCCATGTGCTTGCACTCTCTACTCATTATCTCAGATTCCACATTCTACAGTAGCAAATGAACATAATGTGATTTTCCTACATTGCAATCCATTCAGTTTATTTGAGACTTGCAAGAGGTGTTCTGCAGCAGTATATTATTTGTCTGTAAAATCAGAAAACTAGGAAGTCTAAAATTGTCTCAGCTGGTTCTGTAATTTCTAGTCATAATTAAAGACATTATTCAAAGACAGACTCTGGCTTTATTTAAACAGACTTTCCCCCATAATAAAATAGCACAAAAACTTCTAAAAATGAAAATTCCTAGATTTCCTCGCTTTCCTTCATGGACATTTATAGCATCTCTCCAAAAGGTGAACCACTATCTACTGGAAGAATGAAGGTCCATTGGCACCCAGCCTCCCACCATCTTTCCCATTATGTAAGGTAAAACAGCTGCTTCGACAGCAATGGATAGTCAGAAACCGTGGTCAGCAGCTTTCTTAAAAGGAATCTATCACCAGTATTTTTTTTTTACTTATTAAAACAAGATACTGATCCATATGCTTTTCTTCTTGCTGCTGTTTTTATTTTTGGATTGTAGATTTTTTCATTCTGTTGTCTGTATATGATTATGAAGGCGGCCATCTTGCCTGGGCTGCTTCAAACAGCGTTTAGAGAGATGCTTTACAGCAGCTACATGGACATAGGATTCTGTGAACAGAAGTAGACCCATTGACTTCGACAGGAGAGTTTTCTAGGCATGCTCTGTGACCTGGGAAAAAGTCAGTGTGTAGGAAGGAGGAGAGTTGGAGCTGTGACATGTCCAGGGCGGGGATAATGGGTAAGCGACTGCCTAGGGTGCCACTTAATCTCAGGCAGAAAAGGGGGCACCAGGATGCATGGAGTGGGCTGAATTTTCCATTGGGGGGACACTTTGTGCCTTTTTTGCCTAGGGCACCAGAATATCTTGTCCCAGCCCTGAACATCTCCTATTGTGAAAATGCCATCCAAAATCTGATAGCATTTTCACAATACTGGACCAGGCCGCACCACCTTTTTCTTGCACAAAAAATGCGGTCGGATTCCAGAGTACTTTGGGGCTTTAGGAATCCGATCCGGCAGAATATACAACATGTTCTATATTCCCTTGGACGGTTTTAGGCTTTGGAAACCCTCAGTAAAAGATCTGTGCTGTGAAGACTACAGCACGGATTTTCTATTGAGGGCTGTGCAGGATATAGTTGGATTTTTGGTGGTTTCAAAATACTGAATTCACTGAAAAACAAACCAAAATCTAGTGCTGTGTAGACATAGCCTTATTGCGCTCAGGCTTCATCTACACTGCAGAAGTCAAATACCATTGGATTCTGTTACAGAATCCAACTGGTATTTTACAATTTTACAATTTGTGTATGGATTTTGTGGTCGGTCTCCGGCTGACCCACAGAACAGTACTATAATCTACGATTTTTCGGCATATTATAGAACATGTTCCAAGATGTTCTATAGTGTTTGTTTTAGTAAATGCTTGCAAAATAACAATCCTGGAGCATCTTCTCTTATAACTTTGTGTTGTGCTGTTCCTCTGTAATTCCAATAGACAAATCTGCTTTCTGAACCATTCCAGTTTTTAAATGGGTGTCTCCCTACATACTACTTTTACTTGCTCTGGCTGTTCCAGCAGTAATGCGCCCAGTTTTGCCATCCTCCATTGTCCCATTTTTTGTATGTTTTTTCTGTAAATTGCTAGTGTAGGGACTCGCAAGACATGAGGACCGTTGACGCGGGTTGCGAGCTTGCGTACCGGGGACCCTGTACCAACTAATACCTCATATTTAACATTTTTCCAGTATGTCATATTTTTTATCTGCCCAACAGTGTGGGGAGCAGAGGGTGCCTGTGTTTTGTGTTGTACACCCAGAAAGTACTGGGCAGCCGGTCTAATCTAATAGTATGGGTGTCACTAATAGTTTGTAAGCCAGCATGGTGCACCACACGTATCTGTATTCTTGGCACCCTTCTGTATCGCCTTATTTATATGCAATTGTAGTACCAGCAACCACCCCCCTCATGCAGTGAGAGTGTGTGAGTGGTTGTTTTTATTGGTATTTTTGCATTTGTGCAATCTCACCATGCATTATACTGTGGCTTTTCTGTATGCTAGTGTGAACAGGTAATAAACTAATATGCAGTTCTTTATCATCTAATTGTTCCCCTAGCAGTGGGGTATGTGAGCTGTTGCTCAGCAAATTAGATGCACCTGTTAATTTTTCCCAGGTAGCATATAGGCCATAGATGTCTGCTACTGGGTTCAATCTAGTCCAGCCATTGAGCTGTGAATACGACCCAAAAAATTGCAGTGTTTTTTGTGGTGTGACACGCCTCCAGAACCCCTCCACATCTTGGGTGCATAACAAAGTGCCGCATAATACGCCTACTTTTGGAGTGTGCCTACTCATACTGTATATCGAGACAACAGGTCTGCGCCACTTTTTAGGCTGAAAAAACACCAGAATGCTGGTGCAGCCTCGGTCATTCATGTCACCCAAGGTGCGAGGTCCCTGCTCCCAAGAGTAACAATTTGTTAGGGTGTATGGGTGAGATGAAAGGTGAGAAGTGTTTGGTTTACACAATGGTCCAGCTTTGTATCATAAATATGGGGTGGTTTACATAAAAAGTGAATGAACCTGCCACCCAGACAGGACATCTATACACAGATAAGTGCCTGTGAGTGCCCAAGTGCAGAAAATGTGTGTAACTGAAAGCAGAGGGTTAGCACTTAGTGATATTGGTAGGTCTGCCTGAAAATGTATTCTCAAGGTGCACTTAAAACTACGAGGGCTATGAGTTTGCCTGATGGTACAGGGTAGCATGTTCCAGAGAACTGGTGCAGCACGTGTGGAATCTTGGAGATGGGCATGGGAGGTTTGGATGTTTGAGGCATGTAATCTAAGATCAGCAGCAGGTCGCAGAGACTGGGTAGGGTAGTAAACAGAGATGAGGGAGAACATGTAGTGAGTTGCAGCACTGTGGAGAGCTTTATGGGTGAGAGTGATTAGTTTATGCTGTATTCTGTACTGGATGGGCAACCAGTGCAGTGACTGACACAGGGTAGACACATAAGTATAGTGGCTGGAAAGAAAGATAAGCCTGACTGCTGCATTCAGGACTGATTGGAGAGGGGAGAGTTTGCAGAGAGGGAGACCGATAAGCAAGGAGTTACAGTAGTTAAGGTCAGAAAGAATAAGAGCAACACTGAAATTTTTTGTTGTTTCCACAGTGAGAAATGGACAGATTCTGGAGATGTTCTTAAGGAGCAGGTGACAGAAGCAGGCAAGGGATTGGATATAGGGAGTGAAGGACAAATCATAATCTAGTACAACTCCAAGACAGCGGGCCAGCTGCCTAGGAGTAATGATGGTGCCACACACTGAAACAGAAATAGCAGGGTGGAGTTGGTTACTAGATGGTAGAATGACAAAAAGTTCAGTTTCAGTAAGGCTTAGTTTGAGATAGAGAGAGGACATGATGTCAGAGACAGCGGACAGACAGTCACTGGTGTTTTGTAGCAGGGCGAGAGTGATGTCCCCGGAAGAGGTGTATAGTTGAGTGTCATCAGCATAGAGATGGTACTGAAAGCCAAATCTGCTGATAGTTTGTCCAATGGGGGCTGTGTAGATTGAAAAGAGGAGAGGACCTAAAACAGAAACCTGAGAAACCCCAAAAGTCAGGGAAAGAGGAGAGGAGATGAGACACTAAGGGCCACATGTATGAAAACTGTTTAGGTCTAAAACTCACTTTGTTGCCTTTAGTAACCAATCAGAGCGCCCCTCTCATTTTTCCAGAGCACTATATGAAATGAAAGGGGCGCTCTGATTGGTTGCTGTGTGCAACAAAGTGAGTTTTAGTCCTAGACAGTTTTCATACATGTGGCCCTCAATGAGCAGTCAGAGAAGTAGGATGAGAACCAAGAGAGAGCGGTGTCCTGGAGGCCAGTGGCACTGAGCATGCGGAGGAGAAGATGATCAACAGTGTCAAACGCTGCAGAGAGATCCAGAAGAAGCAACAATGAGTAGTTGCCCTTAGATTTAGCTGTAAGTAGATCACTTAAGACTTTAGCTACAGCAGTTTCTGTGGAGTGTAAGGTGCAGAAACCTGATTGTAGAGAATAGAGAAGAGAGATAGCAGACTAGGCGAGAGTAGACCAAGCGTTCCAAGAGTTTAGATAGCTGATAAATGTCTGATCACTTGGGACCCCACCACTGGGTCCGCCCCAATGGGGTTCTGTCTATGGGACTGACAGACAAAGCCTCGTAAATGATGAGGTGGAGGGCAGGCTGCACTCCATTCAAACTGCTCACTGCTGTCAGGGACCTGGGGCTTTGGACCTTCATTCTATTGATTAGAGGGGGTTCCAGTCATGTGGGCCCACAGTGATCAGTCATTCATTGCTTACTATGTGAATTTGTGTTCATGGGGTTATCATGCATTTATACTTTTAGTAATTTTCCACTCCATAATAGTAATGCATATTTCTTTGCTGCATATCAGTAGGTTAACTCTTTGGTTTATTTGTAGCCACAGCCCATTTCAGTGCAGGGATTTCATCTATGACTGTGGGAGAGGGACCATGGGAGGAACATTTACCAAACTGCTTTTCTTTGGGGGAACCCTACTAAGGCGGGGTTTGTAAAAAAGTGCCAGCCCTTTTAAGCCAAAATTTCTGCCCCACGGGTAAAACCAGGGGCGTCTGTGCATTCAGTTTTCCCAGCGCTCTTTATGTACGTTCAGTGGAATGCTGTGCTTGTTTGTCACAAGATATTTTAGGAAACCTCTATAATACCAGCTTTGTCTAAGTTGCTGAGCAGAGAAGGGGGTCATTTTAGTAAAGGGTACATAAAACTAGATTTTTTTCAGCCCAGTGAAAAGGAATTGTACTTTATACTTACTGTGTATGTTATAATATTTAAAATAAAAAAAGCAAGTATAATATATCAAAGAAACCATCAGGGCAAACCCCCCCCCTTTAAATTACACTGCGTTATCCCTTTATTGTTTAAACTAAGGGGTGTGTACGAGGTGCTTTACGATTTCTCGAACAATCACAGATCTGATGTTTGCAGGACAGTCCTAAGTGTGGTGGTTGCAGAACAGTCTTAAAGAGGTATTATCACCACATTGATTAGCATGAACCCCTTTTAAAGGACCGGGGAAAGGGTTTGTTTTTTTCGGCTTTTTTTGTTTTTTTCCCCTCCCCTTCCAAAAAACCAAAACCCTTTTTTTTTTTCCATATACATATTTTAAGGGAGGGCAAAAGGTCCCATCGTGGGGGAGGGTTTAAGTGTCGCCGATGTCCCTGGAAACGGGGAAGAAAAAGCAAAAATTTGTCTTTTGGTGTCAGAAAACCAATGGGTTTAGCTGAACCTATTTTTTAGAATTTTAAACAGTCCAAAACGGCTGACCCGGGTCCGGTTTTTAAACGGGGAAGGGCCCGAAGAAAATTTGGGTTTGGGACGGTCATTCC
Organism: Phyllomedusa bahiana; assembly: GCA_025379985.1. NCBI lineage: Eukaryota > Metazoa > Chordata > Amphibia > Anura > Hylidae > Phyllomedusa > Phyllomedusa bahiana. The sequence continues at coordinate 46,436 of JAODAL010026131.1, forward strand.
CCCACTCCAGGTTCCGGGTTTTTTTCCCCGGGCCTGAAAGACCCTGGGAGAACTGAAAAGGGGGGGGTTTGGTTCCAAAAATGGGGGGTGGTAAGTCTGTGGGGGGAAAGAGCTCTGTGCTGGAGGGGGGTTTCATGGCTCTCCTATTCCAAGGCTTTTGGAAACCACAAACCCAAGCATCAAAAGGGGTGAGACCGCCAAGCACTGGGGGAGGGATTTAAAAACCCCCAAGGTTTAAAAGCTAAAAAAAAGTAAGCTGCTGTTTTTTTTTGTTTTTCCACTGTATAAGACTTTCCTTCTTTTGGTTGCTTTTGTGGATAAAATAAACCCCCCGGGTGTTATACTGAAAAATTTGCCTGCCAGTCTGCTTACCCTGGGTTTCCCCTTTGAGCTACATCCTACAATTTGGTGGAGGCATGCAAAGGGCATAGACCCCCCATAAAATTAAGGCGGAAAGAAACGGGCACAGTTTACAGCGCAAAAAATGGAGGAGGTGATTAAAAACCGGTGCAGGGGGAACCTGCAGCTTCAGAAAAGGGCCTCGCACAACAACACCCAACCCCAGCAGGAAAAAAACCCGCCGTTTAAAGGGCAACAGATGCATTTTCCGACTGAAGCGTGAGGGGAAAAAAAGTGGCCAGTTTCCCCCCTTCTCCAAGGACGGACGCCATCCCCAGACTTTTCGGTTGAGGGGGGCGCTGCAAAAATGACCCCCGAAGGGACAAACGGGGGAGGCCTTTTTGGTTTGAATTTCGAACGTGTGGGCGAACCGTGAGAAGCTGCCCCAGGAGCAGTGGGCCGGGGTTGGCCCCAAAATCTAAAGGGGGAAAGCCCCAAAAGGCGTTACTTTTACCGGGCCCTTTGCAAGACCCAAAGGGGAGTATGGGAAGCTCAAAGCTGAGATCCGGGCCCCGGGCTCGGGAAACATTGGCGGTCCAAGCGAAGGGGGTGCATTTCTGGGGCAAAAAAGACAACCCCCCGAGGCGCAGTTTTTTTTGATTTGTTTGCCCCCTTACCCGAAGTGGCAAACAGCCAAAACCCCTTGCTCCCCAGCCCAAATTTGGTTGTCGTGTAGCCCATGGCCGGGTTTCCCGACGCCTCTCCCAAAACCCTTGCAGTGCTGGGTTGCTCAGGGAGCCCCCAAAACAGGGATGAAATGGGGGGGTTGGTAGAAAATTTTACACCATGGAGCATCCCTGGGTGGGGGGGGAAAACCAAAAATCCCTTTTTTGGGGACCCCCCGGGTTTTTTTAGGGGTCCAAAGTCGGGCCCCAGTTTTCCCCCGAAAGATCCCCAAAAAAACCCTGGCGGACCGGAGCCCATAGCAAGGGGGCCACGGGGGAAAACCGGGTTGGGGCGGTGCCCATCCCCCCGGCCATGTAGTAGCCCTTCCCCCCTTAAACCAGGGGCCCAAAAGGAGTTTTTCGGGGGGCCGAAGTTGCTCCATGTTTGCCCATGTTTGTTTGCGGGGCTCTCCCCGCCCCGGGAGAGGAACCCCAGATCTGCACTGTAAAGGGGAAGGGGAAACTTGGGAAACTGGATTTTGGGAAACTCAGGGGGTTTGGTTACTCTCCTGTCGGTTCTCTACCTCATTTTGGTAAACCCGGGGAAAAACTCGGGGGTTTTACTTGTGTGAAAGGGGATACAAAAAAGGGTACCCTTGGCCCAGGGGGTTCCGGAAAAACTGATTAGGAGCTCAAGAAATTTTTTGGGGGGGTTGTTAAAACCCTTAAAGCATGATGGGGATCATAGGTCTGACCCCCTTTGTTTCTGGGACCGGGGGGTTTTAAAAGTGGTTTTTCCCAAAAGGAAAACCCCCCAACAAGGGCGACCAGAGGGTGCAAACCCCTGGGTTAACCCCCCGGAAAATTTCCCCTGACGGTCCTAGCGGGGGGAAAAGGGGGGGAGGAGTCAGGATCAGAGGAAAATTCCCCGGCCCTGGAAGGTCCCGGGGGGAAAATTTTGGGACGGCCCAACTCCAAGCCCAAAACGAAAAAAAAGGGGGCGTTGGAGGGGGTGGTGCCTAAAAGGGGGTTTCCCCCCAAAGGAAACCCCGGGGTGATGAGGGGGTCCCCCCACTTCGCTTTTAATTTGGAGACCTACGTATGGGGGTAACCAAGGTGAGAGACGAGGGTGAGGGAAAAAGTCTTGGTCCCCGGGGCCCTATCGGGCAGGGCCCCTAGAATGGCACCCCCCCCGGAAACCCCAACTTCCGCAGCCCCCTAGTACCGCGCCCATTATCGGGGTTTCCCCTTTGAGGAGGGGGCCAGGGTTTTTTATGGGGCCCAAACTGGGAAATCCCCCCGGGGGACCCCAATATATTTTTGGTTTAAAAATGCCCCGGGTACCCAGAGGCCGTGCCCTTGGGGAATTTTTGCCCATCAAAAAATATTGCCAGAGTTATTTCACATTTTTCCCGAACAGGGTTTCCCCAAAGAGATTGACAGATAAAGGGGAAACCTTTTATGCCAAGGTAAATGAGGGATTTAAATTTAGGTGCAAAAGGGGTGACGCATTTTACGCACTTCGGGTCCCACCCCCAAAACAGGGGGCTCGGGGAAAAGGGTTTCAAAAAACCTTTAAAAACCCATGTTTAAAAAATTTGGGTTGAAAAGGAGGGGCGCGTTTGGGGGGGGGGGGATTGCCTGTTCCCCATCCCTTCTGTGTTCCAAAGGAGAGGTTCCACGGGCCTTAAACAGGTTTTTCCCCTTTGAATTATTATAGGGGCCGACCCCCCAAGGGGGTTTGCTAGACTTTGGCGAAAGAAACTTGGGAAAACGAGGTCCCCCTTATAAGAGTGTGATCGAACACTTCACACAAAGCAAGGAGAGTCCCCCCGGGGTAATCCCCATTTTTAAAAGGAACCCTTCTCGGCCCCAGGAACCCCGGGCCCAGGGGTCTTAAAAAGGAATGCCCGTGTTAAAAATTTTTGGCCCCCTGGGGCGGGTACGGGTTTGCTCGTCCCAATGTTGAGAGAAAATTCCTAGCCAATTTGGCAGGGGCCGTATGAGATTTTTTGAAAGAGTGGGAAAAGGTAAACTACAAGGTCCCCCGCCGGGTAAGAGGAAGCCCTTTCCAGATCTTTTCATTTTTTAATTTGTTTAAACCCCTTGGAGGAGAGAGATTCCCGGGGGGCCCCTTGCTATTTTTCCCAGTCAGAGTCAGGAAAAAAAGGTGAACATTAAGAAAAAAATGTCCCCCCCCCAAAGAAAAACAATGCAAGGAACCCCTACAACAAATAAGGCCCTTTTTAACGGGAGCCCCCGGGTTTAACCCAATGTTTTTTAAAACCCATAAAGCCTTACGGACCCCACAAGAAAGGGGTTTTCTTAAAACCTTATAAAATTTCCCCGACCCCCGCTGGGGGGAAAAATTTTGCAAAGGAGCCCAAATGGGATAAAGGAAGTAGGGGGAAATTGAAAAGTCCAAAAGCGGGTGTCCAGCCCCATAGTCCTAGTGCCCAAAAAAACGGCGAGGGGCGTTTCTTTTAAAGCAAATCCCCAAAGCTAAACGGGGTTCTCAAAGGGGGTAGAGGCTTATCCCATGCCGAGGGTAGACAAAACTCTTGAAAGTTTAGGGGCCTTTGCTCGTTACATCACTCCCTTTAAAAACTGCCCAAGGGGAAATTTTCTGGCAGACCCCCTTTGTAAAAAAGCGGTTTAGAGAGAAGACGCTTTCTCCCCCCCCCGGGGGGCCCTTTTCGTACGTACAATTTCCCGTTTGGACTGAGGGTCCCCCAATCCCCTTCCCAAAGGGGCCCCTTTGCCCAAAGTTTTAAACGCCCCCTTTTTTTTTTTTTTTTTAGGAAGAAAACCTCCCGCTTACTTGGATGCCCTAGTCATCTACAGTCGCAAAGGGAAAGCCACCCCCCTAAAGAAATTTTGGGTTTTGGGGCCTTTTAAAAAGGGCCGGTTTAAAAGTAAACCCAAGTAAGGGGCGCAAAGGGGTTGAAGGGGGCCCCGGTCCCTGGGGTATATCGAAGGGAGAGGAAAAATAAAGCCCCAGTTAAATAAATTTAGAGGCGAAATTTAGGGAAAGGCCCCCCCACCCCTTTTAAAAAAAAAAAAGGGCCCCAAAGGGTTTCTGGGGATAGTGGGGTATTTTTCCGGGGGTTTATCCCCAGGTTTTTCAGAGTTTGGAGTACCCCTTAAAAAACCTCCCTAAAGGGTACCACAGTTTAATTTGGGCCCCAGAAGCGGAGAGGCTTTTCAAAGGGGCCCCAAACGGCCCCGTGTGGACAGCCCGTTTTTGGTGGCTTTCCCCATTTTACAAAAAGTTTGTGTGGGAAACCCCTTTCATCAGAGGTGGGGTTGGGGGGCCCTGATGGGCCCAGGGGAAATAAAAAGGGGAAGAACACCCGGGCAAAATCCCGAGTCCAAGCTGTCCCCTTGGGAAAGTTTTTTTCTATTGCGAAAAAAGGGAAAGGCCCTTTGCCCTAAAGTGGGCCCTGGATCTCTGAGATATTATTTTTTAGGGGACGGTTCAGAATTAAATTTTGGAATTCCCCCCCCTCTGAAGTGGAAAGAGTGAGAGGAAGGGTAATAATGCCCGAGTTTACCCCCTTGGGTTTTTTGCCCCGCAAACTTCCTTTCAGTCGAACATAAAGGCCGGGGGAAACTACAGGGGGAATGGCGGATGCCCTTTTTGGGGGACTGTTTGCTGGCGGAAATTGGGCCCAGCCCCTGGCATTGGGCAGAGGGGGGGGAATATTTTAAGAGGACACCCAAAGGGGCCATCGGGGATGGACGGTTTTTGTGTCCCCCCGATGGGCCCCCCCCATCGGGGTGAAAGTAAAAAACCAAAAAGTCTTTTGGTGTTTTGTAACACCCAGGGTTTTGGGGTGACACCTATTTTTTAGTAAAATAACAGCTGCCTTAAGCCCGGGTGGGTCCGGGGGCCGGGTTTTTTTTTGGGTGACCGAAGAGAAAGGGGGGGGACGGTTTTTGCCCCCAATCCAGGTCCAGGTTTTTTTCCCGGGCCCTTTAAAAGGCCTGGAGCTATGAAGAGGGGGGGTTCCAAAAGAGGTGTGAGCAGTCTGTGAGGAAAAGAGCTCTGTGCTGGAGGTGGTTTTGTGGCTCTGCTTTTTCCAAAGGCCCATTGGTCCACTACCCCAAACAACTTAAAGGGTGAGACCCCCAAGCACGGCGGAGGGCTTAATTTCACGGTTTTTAAAACTGAAGTTGCTGCTTTTTGTTTGATTTCCACTGTTAAAAACCTTTTTCCCTTCCCGTGGGGTGGGTGTGTGGATAAAATTAAAAACCCCCTGTGTTATACCTGAACCTTGCCTGCCAGTCGCTTTCCCCGCGGCAAACCCTTTAGCTAATCCTACAATAGCCCATGTTAGGGTTGTAAATTTTGGGGGGACAAAACTTTCTTTTTAATGGTGGCTGTTTACCGGAAACCCTATAATGTAATTTGGGGAAAACCCCCAAAAAAACTACGTGGGGTGGGAAATTTAAAAGGGCCACCTTTGGGATAACAACATATCTCAGGTTGTACAATTTGATTATTTCCCAAATGTGTAAATTTTTGTTTTGTTTTAGTATTTAAAAAAAAAATAAAACATTCTCTATTTTTTTACATTTGCGCTGCATCACCATTTTCTGCGACCATTACCTTTTATGCTTTTTTCAAGGGTAAGGATTTTAATGAGGGCCCCCTTTTCCCGCGGATGAAGTTTTTATTGTATTTTATTATTTTAGGATACCTGTGGCTCTTTGATCAATTTTGATTCCAATTTTTTGGGGTAAAAAAATTTACAAAAAAGTGGGATTTTTTTTTCCTTGTACTGTGTTCACTCTACGGGATGATCGATGTTTTATTTTAATACATGAGACTTTTATGGATGCAGCAATTTCAATTATGTGTAACTTTTTTATTTTTAAATTGGAAAAAGGGGGGGGTTAAACTTACTTTTTTAAAATTATTTTTCATATTTTTAAAACATTTAGTTTTTAAAAGTAATGCCCCTTCCCCCTTTGGGGACTTTTCCACTAGGAGGTGGGATCGCTGTAAAACCATTTTGGGTTATATTTTTAAAAGGGGAAGGTTATGCCCCCCTTGCTGAGGACAGCACAAGCTAGTGTCAGACCCGTTTTTCCAGGCTGGTCTCTTAATTTTCCTTTTAAGTGCCTGTAGTTTTCAAATAATTTTTGTGCTCAAATCGCGTTTTCAAACCAGAAAAAATGCGAGTCAGTTTTTTCAAAACCCCCCCCAAACCTAGGCTTTGCCCCACCCCACCTCAACTGATAAACCCCCTTTTCTTTGAATAGGGAGGAAAAAATGAGAATAAATGTAGTGGGGGGGCTACCCTTTTGGGGGGCAGGGGTAACACCGGCCCAAAGAAAAAAAATTTTTTGGGGGAAAAAATCTTTGAACTACAGGGACTTCAGAAAAAGGGACAAAGTGCTGGAAACAGCAGGTCTGACACTAGCTTGTGTTGTCCTTTAGCAAGGGGGGGAAATTTTGGGAAGGTTCCATTTAATTTGATTAAAAACCCGCCCGTTTTTAAAAATTTCCTTACCCCAAAGTTCCCCCCTTTTCAGGGCCCGCTAGGGAAAAGCAGAGGTAAATGGGTTTGCATGTTGAAAAAAACACTCACATTCAAACGGAAAGGGGGAAATCTGAAGCTAGCTGTTGAAAAGCAGGGGCCCGCAAAAAAAGCCTGTTTATAAAAACCCTTTTTAAAAATTTTAAAACATTTTTTAAAATTCAAAGGGGGGGTCCCGGGAAACAAAACAAGGAAAACATTTCAAAAGGCTTTGGGTAAGTTAAAATTTACCCTGTTATGGGATTCCCAAAATACTTAGTGCTTTTTCTATGCTTCATGTAGCCTCTATTCTCTCTAGCAGAAAAAGCAGGGATTTCCGTTTTGAAGCATTTTTTATTTTTTCTTAAAGCTTTAAAATTTCAGGAAACCTTTGCTATGCTTAATTTTAAATTTTTTGCTTCTAAACTAAGTCTCGGAGCACAAAACCCCCGTTTTTTCTCATGTTTTAAAGCATTGGGAAAGGAGGACCAAAATGGTGTGGGTTCAAAATCGCTCTAAAAAGCAAAACCATTTGGGGCAATGATCTCCCGGGTTTTAAAACAGACTGTTTTTTTTGAGCTTTTTTGTCCTTAAACAGCTAATTGGGGAGAACACATGATTTTTTAAAGAAAAAGCATTACAAAAGTGCCTTTAAATTTTTGGGGGAGATATTAATTTAAAAAAATATTTTTTCCCTTTTAAATCTGCAGTCCTCTACCAAACTTAGGGCCACTTAATTTTCAATTTTTTGTCGGAGTTGTCCCAAAAGTCATCTAGGAGACTACCTCCTACCCTTACAGGGCCCCTTTTAAAAAATACTCAAGGAGGTTTTATCAAACGGCTGTGGGATGAAATTTTTCCCTCAGCTTTTTGGTAATCCTGGTTTAGTAAAAAATACTACCTACTTTCAGAAAATCTCCCAACCATCCTTTATTAGCAATTATACAAAGTATTCTGGTGCCATAGTATTCTGGTGCCATAGGCAAATAAGGCACATAGCGTCCCTCCAATGGAAAATTCAGCCAATTTCATACCTCCTTGCACTTCCTTTTCTGCCTGGAATAAAGTGGCACCCTAGGCAGTGGCTTAACTTCGCCTACCCATCCTCCCAGCCCTAATACAAATATGCACATTAGCTAATCTCAGACCACTACATAACCACCAAGTCACTGCCACTTTCTTGCTAGCAAAGGACAAAGGGTTATTTACTTCATATTGCAGCATCAGCTGTGTGGTAACACAACAATAGCAGTGCTTTGTATGAGACAGTTTTAACTTCACCCGGGTCAGTGCTAACAAATCAATGAAGGCATTTCATGTCTGTTTTGTCCTGCTTCAGCTGTCAGTGTGTTCAAATGGGGGCGTGTATGATTTGTTTGAACTGCATATCATGTGACATAAAAGGCTCGACATCACCATGTCTTTCCCCACAGTGTGCTCACTTTAGTCAAACAAAGGTCTGTTTATGTAAAGAGCTGTGAGTAGCTACAATGTAGCTGAGTGGTAAGCACTTCTGCCTTTCAGCATAGAGGTCCTAAGTTCAAATTCCTGCAGGAACCAAACATGCAAATTTGTTTGTTTTTTCACCTCAATAAACCTACCTGATTGGGGTTTCTTTCTTCTTTTTATTTATTTGCACTGTTAATAATAATAATAATAATCTTTATTTATATAGCGCCAACAAATTCCGCAGCACTTTACAATGTAGACTAATGTTTGACTAATTATATAGGAGTACAGAGGACTGGAGTAGAATGACAGCACTTGGGGTTGAACACTCGCTCAGCAGTGAACGTGTGTGATTACTGAGCAGGGAAGAGACTGACAGTAGCTTAGGAAAGGAGAGTAGAGAGTAGAAGAGAGGGGATCTGTGAGCATGTGTGGCCAGGACTGAGGAGCTCTCGTCACTGGTCGTATCCCCTAGATTCAAGCTGTACACTATGAATCACTAAGGTAGCAGTAAAAACAAAAATGGTACAGAATTTTTAATAATGATAAATGTATCTTGCGGCAAAAAACTGTTCTGGCCAAGTTCTTTAGAACTATGAACAGTCGTACAACAAAACCTGTGCCAGGCACAGCACTTCTGAATGTGCCAAAGATATGCCATGCACCATGCTATGCAAGGCATACCTAATGGCAGATTTATGAATCCACATACGACAGGTTCATACAATGGGCCACATGTATGAAAACTGGTCTAAAATTCACTTTGTTGCCCATTGCACCAATCAGAGCACCTCTTTAATTTTTCCAGAGCATTTTATGAAATGAATGGAGCACTCTGATTGGTTGCTATGGGCAACAAAGTGAGTTTTAGACCTAGACAGTTTTCATACATATAGCCCATAGTGTCGCATTAAGGGGCGTAACTACAGGGGTAGAAGACGTAGCAGCTGCCCGGGATCTTAACAGTTCACAGCCGTCGGACGCGGAGCTGCGGGACCCGATGTATCCTGCCTTTGAAAACCCAGGCCCTCCGGCCCGAGCGCTCAGACGCAGGATCGCTCGGTGTTGCCGGTGCTCCGGTCTGCTAATCTGCTAGCAGGCGCCGGACCACATTGCTGATGTGGGCGACGCGATGACGTCTGGCTAACTACCTGACCCCCCTATAGCCTAGCTGACCCTGCCTGGCTACCTACCTGACCCCCTATAGCCTACGTGACCCTGCCTGGCTACCTACCTGACCCACCTATAGCCTAGCTGACCCTGCCTGGCTACCTACCTGACCCCCCTATAGCCTATCTGACCCTGCCTGGCCACCTACCTGACCCCCCTATAGCCTAGCTGACCCTGCCTGGCTACCTACCTGACCCCCCTATAGCCTAGCTGACCCTGCCTGGCTACCTACCTGACCCCCCTATAGCCTAGCTGACCCTTATGGCAGGAGAAAGGATAATGTTTACCCCCTAATAGATACATGAGAGAATGATTCTCTTTTTTGAATAATTTGAATCCCTGTGCATAAATGCTAATATTGAATTGCTTATACCAGGGTTACAGCTATTGGGGGTGCATGGCTAGCAGTCAATGCAGGGCCTTGAAGCCAAAGGGGGCCCGACGGCAACAGAGGAAGATGTCAGTATTATGAATAGCTCCTGGAAGGTGGAGGTCCTTTCATAAATTTTGCATTGGGGCCTAAGGCTATGTTCACACGTAGTAATTGTGGCGCGTACAGTAGGGCCGCAATTATGTCAGATGATTTAGGAGTCGCGCTAATACGCGCGCTCTCCCGTGGCACGGGGGGGATCGGCAGCCCGCTGGCCCCATTAACAGTCATTACTAGCGGCGTGTATTCGCCGCAAGTAATTGACATGTCACTTATCTCCCCAAGCCTACAATACGATTGTATTGTACGAGCGGGGAGAGGAGGCGTAATCCATAGTTCTCCTTGAGAACTATGGATTACCATAATTTCGGCACGCATCTCGCTCATACTAGAGCGCAAATACGTGGCGAAATGCGTGCCGAAATTTGCCCATGTGAACATACCCTAAGAGATTTAAGTTCCCCTCCTGGGTAATACCAAGAAGATGTATATGAAAATATATGAACATCATATCCACATAGATCCTTATTGTAGATGGGCGAATTGATTCTAACGAAGTGGAATTCGTTTAGAATTTCAGGAAAACTTCGGTTCTGAACGAAGTCGAACTTTGGGGTACTTCGGGTGAACGAAGTGTGCTTTGATTGATAAAATGGCTGCGAGCACATGGCATTTCCTGGGGGAAAGCACTCTGGGAGGAAGAAGGGCATTAGCCTGCATGACATGTGCAGAGATGAAGTCAAACAGAGACCGGCGGGGTTCTGTGACATCACCGTACTATATAAGTCCGGGGCGCGGCGGGGAGCTCATGCCGCTCTCACTGTATGATCAGGAAGGTGCTGTTTGCGGTGCTTATGATGCTCTTACTGAAGAACTGATTTTTATACAGCGATTTTTGGGGTTTCAGCTTGTCTCAGAGACTGCTTCTCTTAACGTTCTATTTCTGATTTTTTTGGGGATTGGATCTGAAGTCCAGTGTGCGTCCACTGCAGCTGCATATACATTTTAATGCTATCTGCTCACATCACATTGAATATCCAAGCGGGATCTAAGCCAGTTCCTGTTGTATTCATTTAAAGAAACAGCGTTTTTACAATACAAATACCTCTTCATTTTTGGCTGCTCAATTCTTTTTCGCAATTTACATCCAGGGGGTTTAAATTTAAACATTGTTTTTCCCGCTTTGGTGGGCTCCAAGAAACCGTCTTTTTTTTACTGCCAAAAAATACAATTTTCGTGTAGGCCTAATTCCAATTCACAAGCGAAGGTTAAAAATTTCAATTTTTTTTTTGTTTGGGGGGTAG
>JAODAL010026132.1:0-57317 GCA_025379985.1 Phyllomedusa bahiana
GGAAAGCAAAAATAAAAGGTACAATTAACCCTCAGGTGCGAGGGTGTGGCCAAAACTGGTAAAAAAAAAAAAGCCATTTCAATGCAGGTTCAAAGCAGAGTCTGGGCTGCACAATATACATTCTCCTTTCAAAATTCTGCCTGCCTTCCTGTCTGTGTTCGCCTGCACCACTCCACCCCCTGCCCTGGCTGTACAGCGCTAGATGCTTCTTTAAAAGTCTGTCTAAGAGCTGAAATTCTCTAATCTACCTGTACTCTAATGTTCACAGCTAAAAATCATAGTTGTATGAATAAAGAGAAGAACTGTGTCTCTGTGCTAAGCTGTATTGAGAGAGATCTAGAACACGTCCTGCTCTAGTGAGAGACACTGAAACACTGATGATGAACAGGAAACGCTGTTCTATGCAAAATGAGGTCATGTGATTTCTCCAGCCAATGACAACCATACACATCACAATCATGACGTCGCTCACCCTGCTCTATACTCTATGCTGATTTGCTGGCCGCCAACATGACAGGAAGCGCCGCAAATGGCGCGATTAGTAATAGATTATCTGCAGATTCTGGCCTAAAATATCACGTGATCGGAAATTTCCGATCAACCTAAAAATTGTGCCGATTTCAACTTTGTCTATTTATAATTGCTCATCCCTAATCATGACCTGTTGGCTAAGAGATAACAAACATTAATTACTGATGTGTCACGCCTCACAAGCTTTTTTATTTCTTGAGCTGTTGTAAATGACCCCTCTGCTTTTATTGCATTTTGTTATTTTAAAATATTCTAAGTTTCTTTGAAGATCCATGTCTTTTGTGTACATAAAGTGTCTGTGAATTTTCAGTATCTTGTACAACATCATGTTTGAAGAAGGGAGCTAGTACTCTTGAAAGCTCACCATCAAATATACTCAGTTAGCGTCAAAAGGTATCGCCTGATTTTTTCACTCTTCTACTACTTTCTATGGCTAACACGGTACAACATTATACTACTCACATTTTCAAGAAAATTTAAAAAAAAACATTTTTTTTAGGGACCACTCCAGCTCTGACGTGACTTTGAGGGGCCTGCATGTTAGAGACCCCCATAACTCCATCTAAGAAACTAGACCACTTAAAGTATTTACAACAGTGTTCAGGAAGTTTGTTAACCCTTTAGGCATTTAACAGAAATAAAAGAAGTCGTATACGGTATATGTGATCAGGTAAATGCAACTTAATATCAATTCCCCCAGGTCTGCCATTTTTAGAGATCCCATATGTGGCCCTAGTGCACTATTTGGCTCAACCACAAGCCTCAGAATAGGAGTCGCACCTACTAGACTCTGGGGTCCCATTTTCAATACGATTTTTAGGCGCCATTTCAGGTTTGATGACACCCTAAGGTGCTAAAACTTAATAAACTCCTCTAAAAAGACCCCAGATTGAAAACTACATCCCTTAAGGAAAATATCCAGGGGTGCAGTGAGTATATCGACCCCACAGGTGATTCACAAACTTATTTTTAGCATTAGGCTGTGAAAATTAAAAATTTATTTTTTTTTCTCAGCAATCTGTAACTTTAGTTTAAAATGTTCAATATTTACAAGGAATCCTGGAAAAAAAACCACCTAAAATTTCGTTACACAAGTTCAGCAATACCTTACATGTGGGTGTAAACTGCTGTTTGGATGCATTGCAGGGCATATGAGGGAGGGAGCGCTATTTGGCTTTTGGAGCGCAGATTTTGGTGCGGCCAGGTCACTTTTGCAAAGCCCACAAAGAACCAGAACAGGTGAAACCTTCCAGAACTCGCCCCATTTTAGATTCAATACCCCTCAAGGATCTCATTTAGGGGTGTATTGTGCATTTCGGGTGCACAGGTGTTCCATAGTTTGTTTGTTTTTTTACCAATGGGCCATGAAAATGGGGGGGGGGGGGGGGAGTTGTTTTTTGGGTTTCAATTTTTTTCACCATGCAGTGTAAATGACAGGTTAACTTTACTATGGAGGTCGGTAAAATTACAATGATATCGATTTTATATAGTTTGTTTTATTACTTATTCACAATAGAAATAGGTGTATAAAAAATGCGTTTTTATGTTGTCCTATTCTGACAGCCATAACTTTTTTTTATTTTGCTGTGTAGGGCTTTGTTTTTTGCGGGGTAAATTGATGCTTTTATTGGTACTTTTATTGGTGTGTTAACCCCTAAACTACCTGGACATATGCATACGTCCTAGGTCGTTAAGGGGATAAAAAAAACCTTGGGTAGTGGTTTTTCCCCTGTTAAAGATTTCACCTTTTCACCTCATGTGCTGCTGTGGCATGCTGGAACTTTGTTGTTCCACAGCTACTATCTGCTGTGGAACATGGAACTACAAGTGCCAGCATGCCCCATAAGTCTCCATTATGGGGGTCAGATGTAAGTTGGAACAGTATAAGTCAAGGACTGCATGTATAGACAAACATTGTTTTATTCTATGGACTAATAAACTGGTCAGTTAGGCAAAAGAATCCACCCATATCTAGTTGTAAGCTCTTTTAGCCAAGACCCATCTCCCCATCTTGCACAATATACAGTGCTGTGTAATTTAAGGGTGTGCCTTAAATTAAAAGCAAACGAACAAGATGTCTTTCAGAGATTAAGCTATAGTTCTAGAAAAATATCATAGAAAACAAGCCTACAAAAATCTGTCAATGAAAAAAATAAAGTTTTTTATAACTTTTGAAAGCAATAAGGAAAATAATTCTGGCTCCATCTACAAGAAGTTCTTTTGGTGTTATAGGTTCAACAACAAATCAGTAAAGGCCTATGTACATCTACTAATTAGAATTTAAATGAGTCTGCGTAGTAACAATAACTATTGTAAATGCAAAAGGAGCATTCTTATTGGGGTGAATTTATTCTTACAGTTCCTGTCTAATTCTCTATGGAGTAGCAGTTTAATCAGAAATAAAGATCTATATACTTAAGCAGTGTAAAACTCAAGCCCAAAAATAGAATCTTTGGGCAACATGAATGAACGTGCTATGCCAGTTTTCTGGCTTGCTTTGAGCCAAAAAGCCTGTTGTCCTGTTTTATACATGTTTCACTAAACTTGGCACATTCTGCACCAGACACGGCACTTTTGGCGCCTTCAAAACATGTTATGCAAGGCACACAACACAAAAAATGTATGAACCCACATACAACATTTTCATAAATTCAGGTGCATTCTACCATTATCTGGTTTTGTTATGCACGGAAAAATATATGTTATATGTTCACTGACTTATGAAGGTGGGCGGATATTCAATGTACATTGACATGGTGTCTGTTTTTTAGATTTCCTGTCAAATATCCATTATATTTTAACAGATGGAAGACACAGGTGCGCTTTTTCAAGTTGAAAAAAACATACATTAAGGTATACTTTTTTTATAGTGTATGGAAATTGTATACTAGAAATGTATACGTTTGTATCCATCCTAAAAATATAAACAAACCTACCCAATCACATTGCAAAGAGTAAAGTGACAGCCAATAGAAAAATGTATTTAAAAAATAGAATTTTACATGTCTGCTCACATCTGGCATACGTTAAGTGTTTATCAGGTACATGTTTTGACGTATGGTCAAACTCAGTGTGCAATAATCCTAAACTGTTGTTTGGGTGCATGGCTTAGGAGGGAAAGGGCACTACTTGGATTTTGGAGCACAGATTTTTCTAGAATAGTTTTCCATGCCCCAGTTGTAGAGCCCGTAGGGTACTAATACAGTGAAAATACAACCAGAAGTGATCTTATTTAAGAAATTAAACCTTGAAGGTAGTATTCTAGGGGTATAGTTATTAAGAGTTCTTTCTTGTTCCAAACACGAAACGAGTAATTGAGAGTTGTCAACTGCTGTGTATGGAGTAGGTTCAACTTCTGAGACCACTCAATACATTCTTTATAACATTATGATGCACGTGTATATCAGAAGGAGTAACAAAAATTTTTTTTGCGTTTTTTTTTCTTTTTCATTCTTTTTGGTTTCTTATTTATATAGTAAATTTAATAAGACATTTGGCAAATACAACTTATCCAATTTTATTTTCATTTTTTTGTTTTGTGCCTTTCAAAATCCATAATTTTATTTCTTTTGCTTATTCTTTGCAGGATGTCTCCAAGGCATTATATTGGTTTTATAGGTTACTAATGCTACATTATCTATAGGACTATGTACATGTAGTCATCCTCCAACTACCTCTAGTATCTGAGTGTTGATTAATAAGCATAACTTTTGTGTCACCTATTATAAATGCTTGATACTGATTGCTATATGGATAAAAAAAATAACTTTACATTTACAGACTGTGTTAGACAATTCCACAATTAACTGCCTAATTGTAGCATTCTTCATGACTGACTGCTTTTACAAGCAAGAGATTAACAAGAGAAGTCAAATTTTGAGCATCAGTGTTACCCTATTTTTTGTCTATGAAATCAATTAGAAACCTATGTCCTGTAGAAATTCACACGGCACAGCGGGGAATACAGTGTTAAACAGCTTTACAACATTATTGGATTGTTCCCACTTGAAAGAAGGACTACAATAACAAGACTATACTATAATACTACTACTGCACTATTTATTCACTATTAGGCTATGTTTACATGGCTAATTGCAGGGCATACAGTACTCCCGCGATGCTGCGCTTTGAGTAATGACATGTCCATTATGAGAACTGTGGATTACTGTAATAATTGGGGTGCATTTCGCTCGTATTAGAGCGCAGTACGCTCTCAATACGTGGTAAAATGTGTCCCAAAATAAGCCGTGTGAACATACCCTTATAGTAGAATAGTGAACATTTACTTAAAATTAATCTAGACTTTTATTAAGTTATTCTTTGATTTAAAATTATGTTCTGGCAATAGCTAAATAGTTGACCTGCTTTCATTTGGTATCATGTTGCTCATGGGGGAGGTAGTTTTGCTCGTATCTTGTAAGTGAAATGGCACTATTAACCCCTTACCGCCGGAGCCAGTTTTGGCCTCTCTGACAGAGCCCCATTTTTGAAATCTGTCATGTGTCACTTTATGTGAGAATAACTTTTTGACACTTTAACCTATCCATGTGATTCAGAGATTGTTTTCTCGTGACACATTATACTTTAAGATAGTAAGAAATTTTGGTCCAAAAAATGCTTGTTTATTTGTGAAAAATATCAAAAAATCGTGAAAAATTTGAAAAATTTACCAATTTTAAACTTCAAAATTTTCTGCATGTAAGACAGATAGTTATTCCACTCAAAATAGTTTATAACTAGCATCTACCATATGTCTGCTGTAGTTTGGCCTAATTTTTTAAATGTCTTTTTTTTTTTTTACGACATTAGGGGGCTTAGAAATTTAGTAGTAATTTTCAAATTTTCAACAAAATTTGCAAGACACATTTTTTAGGGACCAGTCCAGTTCTAACGTGACTTTGATTGACCTGTATGTTAGATACCCCCATAAATGACCTCATCTAAGAAACTACACCCCTTAAAGTATTCAAAACTGCATTTAGGAAGTTTATTAACCCATTAGGTGTTTCACAGGAATTAAAGCAAAGTGGAAGTGAAGTTTCAAAATTTTACTTTTTTTGCAGATTTTCAATTTTTATGCATTATTCACAAGAATACGGTAAATGTGATCAGGGAAATGCAAATTAATATTGATTCCCCAGATTCTGCCGTTTTCAGAGATATCCCATATGTGGCCCTAGTGCATTATTTGGCTCAACCACAAGCCCCAGAATAGGAGGAGCACCTACTGGACTCTGGGGGTCTCATTTTCATTACGATTTTATTTAGGGGCCATTTCAGTTTTGCGACACCCTAAGGTGCTAAAAATTAATAAACTCCTATAAAAATACCCCAAATTGGAAACTACACCCCTTAAGGAATATATCCAGGGGTGTAGTGAGCATATCGACCCCACAGGTGTGTCACAAAAATTTTTAGCGTTAGGCTGTGAAAATTTTAAAAAACATTTTTTTCCAATAATCTGCAATTTTAGCTGAAAATTTATAATTTTTACAAGGCATCCTGGTAAAAAAAACACCCAAAACCTTGTTACGCAATTTCTTCCAAGTTCAGCAATAACCTAAATGTGGGTGTAAACTGCTCTTTGGGTGCATTGCAGGGCGTATAAGGAGGAGAGTGTTACTTGGATTTTTGGAACGCAGATTTTGGTGGGGCCTTGTCGCATTTACAAAGCCCCCAAAATACCAGAACAGGTGAAACCTTCCAGAAGTCACCCCATTTTGGATGCAGCACGCCTCATAGAACTCATCTAGGGGTGTATTGTACATTTTGGGTGCACAGGTGATCCAATTTTTTTTTTTTTTGCATTGGGCTATGAAAATGAGGGGAAAACGCAGTTCCGCCATTGTTTTTTGGGCTTCAATTTTACAACGTTCGCCGTGCAGTATAAATGATAGGATATCTTTACTATGGGGGTCGGTACAATTGCAATGATATAGATTTTATATAGTTTTTTTTATGTTTTATTACTTTTACACAATAGAAATAGGTCTATAAAAAATTGCGTTTTTATGTTGTCCTGTTCTGATAGCCATAACGTTTTCAGTTTTCTGTATACGGAGCTGATTATGGGCTTGTTTGTTGTGGGATGAGTTGACGTTTTTATTAGTACCATTATGGGGGGCATATGCCGCTTTGATCACTTTTTATTAAGGTTTTTGTGAGGCATTTTGAACAAAATACAGCATTCCTGGTAGTGTTTTTTATTTTTATTTTTAACAGCGGTCACCATGCAGTATAGCTGACATGCTAGTATTACTCAGCAGGTCGATACGATTACAGCGATACCCAATTTGTATTTTTTTTATGTTTTACTGCTTTTACACAATAAAAACACTTTTATTCAAAAAGGAAAACACGTTTTTGCATCGCCATAGTCTGAGAGCCATAACTTTTTTATTTTTCTGTGTACGGAGCTGTGTAGGGGCTTGTTTTTTTGCGGGATGAGTTGACGTTTTTATTGGTATCATTTTTGGGGGGACCAGACTTTTTGATCAGTTTTAAATCCGTTTTTTGGAAGGCAGGGTGAAGAAAATACTGCAATCCTAGTAGTGTTTTTTATTTTTATTTTTCACAGCACTCACCGTGCAGTATCCATGACCAGTTAGCTTTACTCTCAGGGTCGATACGATTACGGCGATACCCTATTTATATAGTTTTTTTAATTTGGAAGCACTTTTAAAAAAAAATAGTGTTTTTATTGTGTTAAATAATATTTATGCATCGCTGTCTTCTGAGAGCCCTAACTTTTTTATTTTTCCGTATACAGAGACGTGTAAGAACTTTTTTTTTGCGGGATGAACTGACGTTTTAATTGGTACAACTTTGGCGTTTATATGAGTTTTTTGATCGCTTTTTATTCCATTTAATGTGCTGCAGGATGCACAAAAATCGCAATTCTGTGACTGTTTTTTGTTTTTGTTTTTTTACGGCGTTCACCATACGGGTTAATTAACGTGACAGATTTATAGGGTGGATCGTTACGCACGCGGCGATACCAAATATGGGTACTTTATTTATTTTTGATCTTTTTTGGGGCGATTGGCGTTTGTAAAGGGGAAAAGGGCAGTGTATGTGTTTTACTTTTTTTTTTTTACTTTTTCACATTTTTTTAATTTTCCCCAGTGAGGATTTGTAACTGCAAATCCCCACTGGGGAAAAGCAATCATTAGATTGCTGTTTGAAGAGGCGATCTGTGCACAGTGTTACTAGTGACACCATGCCCACAATGCATTGTGGGCATGGTGACGTCACCAGACTACCCGGATGCATTCAGACAGCATCCGGGGAGTCTGGTAGGAGACGGGCGAGCGGCATCTGTGCCGCTGCCTCGCCGATCGTAGGCAGAGGGAGCTCACTCCTCCTGCCTGCGGCATCATTATCGCGGCCATGACAGGCTGCGGTAATGATGCGTTTTTCACCCGCGGCCGGAGCTCACTCCGGCCGGGGGTGATGGGGCATGAAGCCAGCGGTAATTTACCGCTGGTTCCATGCCGCGATCGCGCGCGGCTCGCCCGCAAGCCCGCGCGATCGCCAGGGCGTATGCATACGTCCATTTGCGGGAAGTCACTTCCCGCTAGGGCGTATGCATACGCCCAATGTCGGGAAGGGGTTAATTTCTGAGTATCTTACATTTTCCTGCTTCATTGTAGGTATTCTATCTTTTGGCGACCAATGATATCATGGAATTTAGTGAGGATATGTGATCTATATTCAGTTGGGCTGTTTGGATTAATTAATGCCCTATCTATATGTATATTGAATATATTTAATGATAGTGCCCATGGACTTAATTTCCCTCCCCTGTATATACAGTAATCGTACTATCTCTAAGATACTTTTTATATTCATATTTGTATGTGAAAATATACTAATTGTTTGCTAAATACCTATTAAAAACTGGCTGTATGTTTGCTCCTTGATAAACCCATGTGTTTGTGGGGGAAATGCGTCGGGGTAAATTTTGGAGTATTTTTGGTTTTTTTTCGCCAGATTCTTTGTTTTTAGGCACACATTAGATATTTAAAGGTCCTTTTATCAATTTGCTGTAAGTTACATTTTTGATTGGTTTAGGCATAGTGAAGGGCTTTTGGGTAGGGACTGTTCCAGTGTGGGGTTGCCCATTTTGGGGCGGTTATTCCGCTTTAGGCAGGCGTTTTTTGGTTTAGGGTGCACTAGGGGATTTTGTTTAATTTATTTTCATTTGAAGTTTAGATTAATAAAGGTTATATTTTATTGTTAAGGCCTTATTTGCCCAAATTTTTTTCCGGGATTTTGTTTCAATAGCTAAATAGTCTCCACTAAGGAGAAGAATATACAAATACTGAAATCGAAATTTAAACAAAATTAATTCAAAAAACGTTCCATAGACTTGTAAGGAGACTACTTAAATACAAAGAGAAATTAGTAGGAAAGAAATAGATGTAAGTGAATGCTGTTTTAAGAATTTATTACTATTATCACTGCTCTGTAGTAACAAGTAGTAATAGGGTATCCCACCCGTTCTTTACATTAGTTTAATCTTCTATATATAACCAAATTCACTGGTCATGCTGAATTAAAAAACAAACTACTGAGGAGTCATTTTGACTCCTTTTTTTTTTTATTTTCTTCTGTGACTACATTTTTTCAGAACCCGGGCTTGAACTCGTGACTTTTTCAAATATGTTGAAAAAAGATTTGTGAGAAAAAAAATTTTTGGTGAAAAATTTTGCCTTTTTTTTTAAAAAATTTAAAAAGAACTACTAAAGGGGATCATTTGACTCCCTACTATATTTTGGGCCCTTTTTCACAAAAATGTTGCTATAAAGTTTTGTAATAATTTTTTTCACTCTGTCTTTTTACCCTGATGTTCATATAGAGTAGTTAAATTTTTACATGTAAATTTTTTTTACTTTTTCCCTTTTTGTTTTTTCCCTGCTTGTATTACTGTGTAATCTAAAACAAAATAGCTTTTTATCTAGGCCTTTCTTATGCTAATAAGGTGGTTTTTTCAAAGGGTTTTCAGCGGGAGACAGTTTTCGGGTAAATTTTACTATCAGTTCACTAAAAAAAAAGAAACAATGCAGACATACAGCTCTGAAGACTCAACAGGAGAATTGTTATGAAATAGTTTAGCTGCCTTAAACTGATTCACCCCCACCTATTTTTTGAGGTGGCAAACAGTTATTTTTCTTTTAGTTTTCATTTCATTTCTTTTTTTCACAGGGAACTATAAAAATTAGGGAAATTTGTGGGGAAATGGAGAAAAAGACTTTTTTGATAAAGCCCGGGATATTCTGCTACTTTGCGATCCATACCGAGAATAATCGGAATCCGAATTGCAGGAAAGTATTTGATTCTGACATGATAAAATTTTCATTCCTCAGAACATATAAAGTGAATCTAAAGACTCAAAGGAACAAATCCAAAAGGTAATATTATGTAAAATTTATTTGTTCTTCCACACACGAGTTAGGGCCTGGCACACAGCAGAATTCTGGCTGAATACCATCTGATACTTGCCGAATACACCGAACCCCCGCTCATGCCTGAAGCTCCGCTCCAACCCCCCCGGCTGGAGCCGCTGTCAGGGACAGAGAAGCGCTTGCTTACGCGCAAGCAGGGCTCCGCCAGACGGGGCCCACCCCGGGGGTTCGGAGCGACTTCAGGTATGAAACCCGCTCGTACCTGGGGCGGGCGGGTAGGGGCCGGTTTGTGGTGAAATATCCGGTCGGATATTCCGCCGCTAATCCACCCAGGTGCAGCCCCCTTTAAAAAAACAAAAATTCTAATATTATCAATTTTTTTCCAGATATTCCAAGCACATCAACTGGGCCCGGGGCTCATGCGTTATGTTGCCCGGACCATGCTCCTGGTCGTGGACAAAAAAAAAACAAAAAACTCCCAAAATAAAAGAACAACAGGAACATGGCGGCGAAGGTAATGAACAACAAACACCAAGAAAGGCGAATCTGAAGGAATCTATTTCAGGGGATGGTATTCAAGGGAAACCTGTTAAATTGGAGAACACTTGCCAAAAGGCAAACAGCCAAAATATTCCGAGAAGCACCCGGGCCCTACAGATACGCCAAAGAAATACTTTAACGATAGCCCCCATTGAGCGCATGGCGTTTTTTTTTTTGATTCAATATATTGACACATATAAAAAAATGTACGCTTGAGAAGCATGCAGGAACAATAAAATTTTCAGCTTACCTGTCTGGAGGGGCTAGATGCATTTATTGCGATATTCTATGCTCGTGGAATATCGGCACGAAACCTCACCATTAGCATATTTGTGAATGACTGGGGAATACCGTTTTGCAAAGCACAATGCTAGGGGCCCCCTTTGTTTTAAATTTTGAGGTTTCTTTCCCGATTTGATGAGAAATCTACTCGATCGGAGAGACGCAAACGGACAAGTTTGCTCATTTTCTCTGTGTGGGACAGGTTTTGAAAATTGTATTGCTGTTACAAACCTGGCCCATACAAAACGGGGGATAGCAACCTTTTTCCCCAAACAAAAAAGGTGTCCATCACCTACACTTCCAAAACCCGATAAATATGGGCCCCAAATATTGGGTAGCTGTTGAAAGGATAGCAAATACTGGCAAATGGCTTCCCTTATCAGGCAAAGATACCAGCCTGCTGAACCCCTTTTGCTACCAATGGGTAATGAAGTTATTGGGCCCGTTTTTTTAAAAAAAAGGGCGCAATGTTCAACCAAAATTATTTTTAAATTCAGTAAAAATTTGCTAAACACTAAAAAGCAAAGGGAACAACCATCGGGGAAAACTGAAGAAGAAAGGCAGAAATGCCTAAAAAAAAAACCCGAAAGAGGAAATTTTACAACACTAAAGTTTTTAAAATTAAAACAATTTTAAAAACTTACAGTATATCAAGGGAAAGGGAAACAAAAATGTTGTCATTTTGAGTTCCGTCCATCCAAAGTTGTTGTTGCTCTTTATTCCGCTAAAAAAAATCCAGAAACGGGAAATTTTACAATGAAAACAAAATTGGAGCAATGTAGTGGATCAGATGGGACGAAAATTACCCCAAAGAACATGCACAAAAGGGGTGGCCTGTTCATGCTTTGAAAAAAAGCTTTAAATTTCGGGTATAAATCTGGATAATATTCAAGGGGATTACCCACCAAAAAATGTCACCAAGGGATTTTTTTTCAAATGCTGTGAGAGTTTTAGTGGTCCTTATTCACAGATAGGGAAAAGGGTTCCAGTTTCCCCCCCAATTTTTCATGCTCAGAAGTGATGTTCAAACAAAATTTTGCCAGATCAAAGAAAATGCAAGAAAAATAGATCGTCGGCAATTGTAAGACTAGTGGTAAGTCTTTTGTGTGGGGAAATTAAATGCATAAATCAAAGGCAATGCCAAAATGCAAAAAACAAAAGTTTTTGAAGGTGAATTCTGCGCCATTTTTCATTTTTAGCTCCTCCACCTACATTTTCTCTGCTTTTTTTTTTCTTCAGTTGTTTTTTTATATGTGTGCACTTGATAAAAAAAATGTTTTAAAAGCTCTATAAAAAATATTGTTATTTCTGTAGAAAAATAAAAAACAGAAAAAAAAAACAAACAAAAACTTACGTTGGATCTCACAATAATAATACATTACAAAAAATATAATTATTAAAAATAACCACAAATGAAAACCCAAAAATAAAAAAAACAAAAAGAGTCAAAATGACTCCTTTCAGTAGTTCTAGGCGGGGTCACGAGTCCAGTAGTCCTAGTGTTAATGATTGCAGGAACAAAGCATGTAAAGGTTGTAAAAGAAACAGTAACTGATTACAAAGGCAAATGTTACGTGCTGGTCAGTTTCATGGCTTCATAGTGTTTGTGCTTTTGTTTTTTTTTTTTTTTTTCTTTTTTTTTTTTTTTTGCTTTAGATACTTATGAAGTTTAATATGCAGTTACAAATAAGCAGTATTGCTCAAAATGGTCATGGGTTTGACAGTGGTTCAGCCAAACTTGTCTAAATTTGGCTTTAGGACATTCTAAACCCAAATTTGTAGATTAACAATAACCTTACCATAGCCATTAAATGTGGTTAGGGTTTTCTTTTACATATTTTTCATATAAAGTTAGTTCTATGGCTCCTCAAAAATCACTTCCAGTTAAAATAAGGTTACCTCTAGCCCCTATGGCAAGTGATGATGCCCAACTAAAGATGTCTCAGAACCATACATTTATGGTTCTGAAGAGTGTAGAATACGACAGTTTGAAAATTTTTGGTGCATTACATAGAGCTTAATGCGCCAAACTTTGTATGGGCATAGAGTGTAATGCGCTGAACTTTAAGAGATGTATGAAGGAAGGCGCTTAGAAGGGAACTATTGCATCTCGTATTCAGTGTATAATGTGCCTGAATGTATGAAAGTGGTTTTTGTGCGATTAAAAATGCTGTCTAAAGTTCAATGTGCCTCGTGTGTGTGTTTGGCGCATAAAGAAACTTTGGCGAATTAATTTGAAAATATATAATTAGAGATGGGCGAATTGATTCTAACGAAGTGGAATTCGTTTAGAATTTCAGGAAAACTTCGTTTCTGAACGAAGTCGAAGTTTGGGGTGATTCGCGGGAACGAAGCCTGTTTTTAATTGATAAAATGGCTGCGAGCACATGGCGTTACATGGGGCAGAGAAGTCTGGGAGGAAGAAAGGTGTATTCTAAATGAAATGTGCAGAGATGAAGCCAATCAGAGACCGGCGGGATGCTGTGACGTCACCGCACTATATAAGTCCGGGCGCGATGCTGGCAGTTCACACTGCTGTGAAGCTACTGATGCTGCTGCTGATATCTCACACTAAAGAACTAGCTTTTATACAGCGATGTTTGGGGGGGGTGTCACAGCTTGTCTCAGAGTCTGCTTCTCTTACGTTCTAATTTTGATTTTGTGGGGTATTGGAATTGAAGTCCAGTGTACGTCCAATTCAGCTGCATATTCATTTTAATGCTATCTGCTCAGTTCTTGAGCACATTGAATATCCAAGGGTTATCTAAGCCTGTTGCTGTTGTATTCAGTTAAAGAAACAGCGTTTTTACAATCCAAATACCACTTAATTTTTGGCTGCTCATTTCTTTTGCACAATTTAGATCCAGGGGTTAATTAAGCATGTTTCTGCTGTTGTGGTCACTAAAAGAAAAAGTATTTTTCAACGCAAATTTCTTTTGCCTGTAGCATAATTCATATCTGAAGGTTAATTAAGAATGTTTGTGCTTTTATATTCAGTAAAAAACAGTGTTTTTAAACGGCACATACAAGAAATTTTTTCCTGGCCATTTGTGGAGCGCAATTTATATCCAAGGGTTACCCAAGCTTGTTAATGGGTTCATTTGGAGTCAAATACAGGGTGTGTATTTATCATATACAGATATCTTAATCAAACAGTGTCTGTACATTTTTGAACAAACAGTATGTCAGACAGAGAGGTGGCAGGCTCTTCACATGCGAGTGGCAGTGGCACAAAAATTCCTGAAGCAGGCCCAGGTTGCAGCACAGTAAGGGGACGTCGCAGCAGGGGTCATCTAGCGGCCGTGTGTTGACCAGCAACCCAAGGGTTTTTGATTGGTTGACTAGGTCATCCACTTCCCCCCAGATGTCATCTGACAACCCCAGCCAAGAGTCGGTGGGAACGTAAGACACAACCCTTAGTTGGCATGGCCCGGGAGCGGGTCAGCGGCCCTCACCTGTCCTCAACCCGCCACTGTCCCATCCGGTTCCCTCAGCCAGAGAACTACTATGTGGTCTGGGCTCAGCGCCACTATACAGCGAGGATGAACAATTTGAGGAGGACAGTCAGCAGCTACTTGGCAGCGAAGAAATGGGGCCAATATCCCCTGCTTCTTGCAGTAGGCGGCAAAGTATAGATGTGGAGATTGGCATGTGAGGCAATGTTGTGAGGGGTCAGCCTCTGCATACCAAGACCGGTGATGAGGACAGCAGTGAAGAGGAAACACAAATCGCTGATGTAGCCAACCGCACTTGGGAGCCGGGTGAAGCAAGGGCTTAATCATCGTCAGGAGAAGAGGGCGTCGGCTTGTGCGTCAGACAGCGGCGCAGCCAGCAAGTGGGTTGTGTGGCCGTGAGTCAGCAGGATCGCAGCAGTGTGAGGTCAGAAGCCAAGGGCCAAGCCTGTGCCGAGCCGAGGTGGAGAGTTCAAGCCATAATTTCTTTTCCAAAAACGCAGTACTAGCCCTTCACAAATACGTAGAACAGAAGGTGAGCCAGTCCTTGAGCTTATCGGTTTGTTCCAAGGTGCACGGCAGCGCAGACGTGTGGAGCTGTAACTACGGTCAGGGCCAGTACATGTCCTTTACAGCCCACTGGGTGAATGTGCTTCCTGCCCAGGCACACCAACAACTTGGACAGGAGACGCTGCTTTCTCCTCCACGTTGTCAAACTGCGGCTCCTGCGCCAATGTCCGCCTCCTCCTCCTCTTCCACCATCATCTTAGCCTCCACAAGTACTGCTCCATCATACCACATGTGTAGGGCACAGCGGTGTCACGCAGTTCTACACCTGGCTTGCCTCGGCGAACGAAGTCACACAGGGGAGGAACTACTCCATGTCAAACAGCAAGAAATCAATGTTGGCTTTTTTCCACCCCAAACGCAAAAAAAACCATGGTGATGGACAAGGGGGAGGAACATATGTCCGTGCTCACCGAGGAGGGATGGTCCCATGCACCCTGTAGGGGCCACGTGTTCAATCCGGTTGTGAAAAGGTTCCGAAGTCTTCCACCGATCTTCAAAGATTTTAAAAGGGTCGGGAAACGTCAGCATTTTCATAAAATTCACAATCCCGGGAAACACCCCCTCGAGTTGCAGTGGCAGAACGGCCTCCATTTGGACCGACTGTATAACAAGAAGGTCTTTAAAAACTTTTTTTGATGATCCAGGCGGACAGGATACCCCCCTGCGAAAATTTTTCTTCAGCCAGGGGCAGCTCATGCGTCCCCTCCCCTTTTGCTGGGGCCGTTCCGGAGGCCACGTTATTTGTAGTCGCCGGGAAACGGGATGAATAACGTCTTTCCACTACTTAATTCCGGAACAAATGCTGATAAATCTGTCTGGCGGGGGGACTGGAAAGTGGGACTACATTCTCGGCCACATAGCCCGGGTGTGGACTAAAGGAGGGGGATAGGACAGGGGAGCAGAAGCTTGTCGGTGAAATTTTAGTAAATTTTCTACCCGGGTAAACAGGAGAGGGGGATAGGAGCACGGGGGAGGTGATGGAGGTAGATGGAGATGGGAAACGGGGGCAGATACCCCAAGCACCGTGGCAGTATAAAGGGAGATGGGGGCAGGGAGCCCCTCGATCACTTTGCGTATGGCCACAGCATGCTGTTTTGCCTCTAGTGACAGCCGAACATCACCATCCGCAGGGGAAGACTTCGGGCTCTCCCCCCTATTGGACCCCGCTACCTTTTCCAAAAGGGGACCCTTTTTTCCCCCAGCTGCGAAGGGGGACAAACTCAAATACAAAGGGGAAATCCTCCGTATCAGTTGGCCGCTGCCTATGTGCGGCATCGTCCCACCTCTGACGTCTGCCCATGGGGTTCCTCGCGCTCACAACTACGCCGGGCCGGCCTGTGGAAGGTGGGGGGTAGGAGCAGTACCAGCACCTCCACAACCTAAGTCGGGAGTCACTATAGCACTTCCTTTACCCGCCTAGTGAGGAGGGCAGTCGCCAGCACAGGACCTGGGGCAGTCCCCGAACCAACAATGGGGGGCCCACTTGGACAGCACTCTGCCACCCCAGTTAGAAGATCTGCTGACTACTGGGGAGCCAAATTGATGGGGGGCCGCAACTTGCCGAGCTTGCAGGGAGAAGTTCCTGGCCACCAGTTGTGTGGCATCAGGCGGTTTCAGTGCGCGGGGCCAAAATTATCCCAAGGAAACCCACTTTCCACGGGAAATGTGGAACGACTGTCTTTGTCAAGATGAAACAGGGGTGGACGGCCAGTTTCCACACACCAATCCTTAGGCGCAGATTTCCTCAGCCATGACGCCCCCACCCGAACTGTGAAAATGATCTTGGGTTTAAACTACCTTCCTCAGCCACTATTTTGATGCCGCCACCCCTTTATGCCAAACCCCCCTGAACGTTTCTCCATCGCCACCACTATCTTTAAACCCGGAAATGGGATTTCCACCCACTTTTAAAACGTCATGGGGGCCCCTCTATACCTCAGCTGCTGCGCGGTGCCTTTACCCCACACGTGTCCCTTATGCCACCTATGACCTCTGCGTTACTCCGCCGCACCCTAACTCGCATTGTGCCACTCTGTGGCCTACTCCTTTTTTTTTTTCCACCTCCAGAATGTCATTGTCCACTTGACCTCATGCTGCTGTGGGGTGCTGCCCACCTGCACACTGTCACTTGGGGGCTGTAATGTCGTACCCGAAAATTCAATGTTTTTAATTCATCATTAAATCCTGCAGTTTTTAGATTGTAAGGCAGCAAATTTCCCCCGAAGAGGAGTTTCGGCCATTGTCTGGAAACCCCAAAACCCATGTCTTTTATTGTTAAGGAAAGGTATTTATGCCGGGGTTTCCCGTATCCTGTATTCTGCACAGCAATCGATAAACTCAGTTTACCACCCCAAATAAAAAAATTTTCGCCCAAAAGCTTAAACAGAGTTCCCTTTGTTCTGCCCAGAGAACATTCCGTGAGTGCCCCCCCGTTGGAACTAAAAAACAATAACCCTCTCAGACAATTCTTATACCCACCTCCCTTCAAATCCTAGCCAGTAAGAAAGTACAAATTAGAGAAGGGGGAGAAAGCCGGCTTAAAATCGCCCAGCCACCCTTTATTTTGTTTCATAGCGTGGGGGTCAATTCTTAATTGAAGCTGTGTCCCATGTTCCTTCCTTCCCCCGGGACCTGATCTGAAACATCTGTAAGTGTGAAACCTTTCTATGCATTTATCCTTTTATTTTCATAACTGTATTGATGTGTGTCATTGTTATTGTTATCATATTTTGTTATGTAAGCACTGAAAATCATTTTTAAATTAAAGTTACCCCTAATTCGGAAGTTCTTGTTGTTGCACTGACCCATTTCCTTGAAGAAGTGTATTTTTCTTCTGTAGCTGCTTCAGAGCAGTGAGTTAAGCATTTTTACGTGTTTTTTTTTAAATATCTGGTAGGAATCAGATTCCTTCCAGCTGATTCCTTTTTGAGTATTGAAGGAAGGTGGTGGCAGCGTGTATTTTTGGAGGGGGGCTGGAACTGTCTTGTGGTACGATTTATGCTTGATTAGCTACCTGAGTGAGAGGTGAGCTCGAGTGGATATACTGTAAGTCTACCCCATTGCAGTGGCCCCCAGTCCACTGTGCTGGTGAGCGTGTACGTGACAAATTGGTGGCAGAGCGGTGGGATATTTTTCTTTTTATTGCAACATTAGTGCTTGGTTTAAGCAATTATTCCCTGTACTAAAAGACTGGCTGTATCTTTGTGAAGATTACCCCAGTCTTACAAGAACTAACGCAGTGCTTACTTAATTGACATACACATCAATCAGTTACCCTCCCTGTTTTTCTTTTCTATCTTTTATTTGGCAAAGGGTGCTTTGTAAGATGGCATCCCTTTATAAGAAGCAAAGTAAAGAATATCTCATCAGCCTATGTGAGGAGAGAGATATTAATACGTCTGCGAAAACGACGGTGCAGCTGATTCGTGAGCTCATGGAACAAGATTTACAGCAGCTGGACGCGGCGTCAGAGAACGAAATTGACAACGCACAGGTCCAATTGACGGAATTTGCGCCTGAAGTAATTTCTCCTGAGGACCCCCGCAGCGACACTTCTCAGGGAGGCATGGACTCTGCTCTGGGCATGGCTTTGCAGCAACTTGGCGCTTGTGACCCTAATGTGCGCCTACAACTTATCCTGCAATTACAACAAGCAGAGAGAGAGGCTGCGGAACGTCAGGCTGTGCGAGAGGCGGCTGAGCGTCAAACTGAGAGAGAGCGAGAGGCGGCCGAGCGTCAAGCTGAAAGGGACCTCAAGCTACAGCTGGCACGACTGGAAAGGGGTGAGGCTTTGCCACGGCCTCATGCCCAAGATACAAACCCTTTGAAACCCCGACTAGAACACTTTCCTGTGATGGAAAAGAATGGGGACAGATGTTTTCATACGAGGATTTGAAAAGACTTGCAGATAAATATCATCTGCCCAAAGAGGAGTGGGCACGATATCTGACCCCAGGACTTAGGGGAAAAGCCTTGCAGGTTTTTTCGGACCTCCTACCAGAGCAAGACGGGGACTATGACGCCATAAAGAGAGCTCTGGTCCTGAAATATCACCTCACTCCGGAGGTGTATCGCAGGAAATTTCTGAGCCTGCAGAAAGGTCCCACTGACAGCTACGCAGATGTGGAAAGCAGCTTAAGTGCCACCTGCAAGCAATGGGTAGAAGGACTCTGTTTCCAGCTTTGATGACCTGTTGAATCTGATGATCAAGGAGCAGCTTCTCCATATCTGTCCTGCAGAGGTTCGTCAGTTTGTCTGTGACTGGAAGCCCAAGACGTCCAAAGAAGTGGCTGACCTGGCAGACTCCTATGTTACCAACAGGATGCCAGAAGCCCGGAGAACACCTGAGTCCACCTGGAGGAGAGGTAAGCCTGCTGAGGATCCCCCTGCTCCTCCCCATCGATCCCCTGGGGACCCCCCTAGTACTCCGCCTGGATCCACGAGGCCCACACGCCCATTGACTGACCTGCACAGATGTTTTATATGCAACCAAGTGGGGGATGTTAGTGCCACTTGTCCAAACAAGCGGAGGAGTCCCCCGATGCCCACAGCGCCCCCTGTAGCAGGCCCCTCCATCTATCTTGTAACTGGGACTGCAGGAAGGAGAAAGCATAACCTTCAACCTGTCACCGTGGGCAGAAGAGTCGCCCTGGGCTTCAAGGACAGTGGAGCAGAGGTGACTGTTGTGCGTCCAGAGATGGTAGATGCTAGAAGTATTATTCCGGGAAAGACCATGACCCTGACCGGATTTGGCAGAGTCCGCTCTGCTATACCAATGCCTCGTGTTTATCTGGACTGGGGAGCGGGCCGAGGGATGAGAAACGTGGGTGTTTCTGCTACTATCCCCTACTCCATTTTACTGTGTACAGATCTTGGGGAGATGCACAGTAATTATGTCCCGACTCCCCCTCTGAAAGCAACCCAGATATGTGATTCCCCACAGAGACTGTGCAATACTTCTGGAACGTGTCCAGATGGGAAAGGAAATATGAAAGTGGATGTACCTCTGAATGTTGCCACTGATATATGTAATGTGCAAAATGACTGTCCATATGTCACTCCTGTGACCCATAGTCCGGATGCCTGCAAGCCTCAGCTTTGTGTGTCGGCTGACCAGCCCAAGGTGAAATGCTCTGCAGAGATCAAATTGCAAGCTAAGGGGGAAGAGTCTGCAGGCCCCTCTAGCCCCCCTCCTGCTGACAGTCACCGTTCTCATATTCTCCCATTATCAGGTCACAGGGCCAAGGAGCTGACAGGGGACAGTCCTGCCCCCTGCTGAGTCTGGTAATCACGGAGTGCAGGGGAAGCAGGGGGCCAAACCAGAGTCTAAAGAATTGGGAATCCCTGATAGCAGCCCCACTGATGTGTGGCCAGAAACCCATAGGGATAACAGGGATTATCCTTATGTCACCCCTCCTCCTATCAAGGACCCACCAGCACCTGAGGAGGCAGTGTCTTGTATTATGTTTGATGTATCTCAGTCTGTTATGAGGCCTGCTAATGTATCTCAGCCTGTTGTGCTTGATGTTGCGGTGTCCAGGCCGGTTGGGCCAGACATCGATTTATCTGCAGCTGTGTTGTATCACAGCCCACAGATACTCTCAGAACTGTCATGGACATTGATAACCTATCTCAGCCTGTAATGCTGGGTGCCCCTGTGTCTAAGCTTGCCAGCATGACTTGGACTGCTGTGGACAATAATGAGTTATCCACGCCTGGAGGCGTATCTCAGACTGCCATGGACACTAGTGATGTATCCAAACCTGAGGGTATATCTCCGGCTGGTATTGATAATGATCCTGTGTCCAAACCTGAGGGTGTATCTCAAACTGTTGTGGACAATCATGATGTATCTAAGCCTGAGGGTGTGTCCCAGATGATGATGTGGGGGAAGGCCATTCCTGAGTCTGGTTTTCATAATACCAACAGCTCAGTAGATGTGCCTGAACCCAATGATGCGTGTCAATCTGTTATGCACAGTAGAAGTGTATCCAAGCCGGTAATGTATGCTCCTGCCTGCCCTGTAGGTGTATCCGAGCCCATGGAGTGTGGTAAGGCCGACAGTCTCTCTCCCAGGGGAGGACGGAGGCGGGCTCAGGGGATGGCAGGTGAGCCAGCCCCCCCGCCCGCTCCAAAAGGGGGAGGTGTAATGTCGTACCCTGAAAATTCAATGTATTTTAATTCATCACTAAATCCTGCAGTTCAGATTTGTAAGGCAGCATTCCTCTGAGAGAGGAGTTTCTGGCCATTTGTCTGACAACCCCCATCCCAGTGTCTTTGATTGTTAAGGAAAGGTATTTATGATCGGTGTCCTGTGTCCTGTATCCTGTATTCTGCTACAGCAGATCTGATAAGCTCAGTTTTACCACCCTCAAATAAACAAATTTTCCCGCCAGAAAGCTTAACAGATGTTCCCTTTGTTCTGCCCAGAGAAGCAGTCCGTGAGTGCCCCCTTGTGGAACTAAAATACAATAACCCTCATCAGACAATTCTGTATACCCACCTCCTCTTCATAATCCTAGCCAGTAAGAGAGTACAAGTTATGAGAAGGAGGAGAAAGCCTGGCTAGGTATAAATCGCCCAGCCACTCTTTAGTCTGTGTCAGCGTGGGGGTCAATTCTTTATTGAAGCTGTGTCCCTTGTTCCTTCCTTCCCCCGGGACCTGATCTGAAACATCTATAAGTGTGAAACCTTTCTATGCATTTATCCTTTTATTTCATAACTGTATTGATGTGTGTCATTGTTATTGTTATCATATTTTGTTTATGTAAGCACTGAAAATCATTTTTTAATTAAAGTTACCCCTAATTCGGAAGTTCTTGTTGTTGCACCGACCCATTTCCTTGAAGAAGTGTATTTTTCTTTTGTAGCTGCTTCAGAGCAGTGAGATAAGCATTTGTACATGTTTTTTTTGAATATCTGTTAGGAATCAGATTCCTTCCGGCTGATTCCTTATTGAGTATTGAAGCAAGGTGGTGGCAGCATGTATTTTTGGAGGGGGCTGGAACTGTCTTGTGGTACGATTTATGCTTGATTAGCTACCTGAGTGAGAGGTGAGCTCGAGTGGAAATAAGTCTACCCCATTGCAGTGGCCCCCCAGTCACGTGCTGGTGAGCGTGTACGTGACAGTGGCCTACTGATGCCACCTGAGCTTGTTTTTTTTCCAGCTGTCCCTGCCATGACTTTATCAGGCTACATTCCCGCTTCAGTTTTTTGGTCAGTTTTGCCCTTTTAAGTGCCCTTTTATAGTGATGCGATTCTAAGAGCGGCGGCAGTCATGTGCGTGTCATACTAAAACACAACATTGTATGAAGACCAAGCCAAGCTCCCTCTGCATATTTAAGCATGGCACAATGTTCTACAGCACCCTTCAGGCTCTGTGCAGCCTGGAAATAGCTGTTTTTTAACGCGATTCATCCCGAAGTAATTCGGACCGAAACAAATTTTGATGGAAAAGTCGGCGAATCGAATTTTTGAGACATTCGCCCATCTCTATATATAATATCCCAAAAATATAAAAATATTTTTGGGATTATGTTTTGACATTTTTAAATTTAACTAATTTAATATAGTTTCATTATCAGATATTACTTGTTATTATTGTACTGGTGTAAGTTGAAAAATATTGGGCATTTTTGGTCCTAAGAGCAAATCTAGCTCCACTTAGACTCCTCAAGCAGACCACATTAAAACCATATTAAAATAGATCTGCCTGTTCCAGCAGTAGTGCTCCTAGTTTTGCCAACCTGTATTTGTCTAATATTACATGTGGTGTGACACCCCCAGAACTCCACCAAATATTTAGGCGCATTAAAAAATTTTCGATTTGCTGTTAGTGCAAAAAATGTCCCTTATTCCTCAACTTACACCAGTACAATAATAAAAATAAATTCTGATAATTATCAAACTATATAACATTTTATTATTTAATTATATTATATATCCCAAAAATATAAAAATATCTCCAATAAAATGTATTTAAAATTCATAGGATCTAAAACTAATTTTTCTTTAAATGAACCACTGATAATATATATATTTTTTTTACTAAATTAAATTGGAAATTGTATTTTTTTGCTGCTCTCACCCTTTATTCTACATAAGGCAAAAGCCAGCACACCACAGGTCTGTGGTCCACCAAGCAAGGTCAGTACCATAGTTTCTATTGACTGTAATGCTATTCTAATGACTTTTTCTTTTATTTCCAGCTTATCTATAGCTTCTAAACATGTCTGGCGCATTAGTAATGCACAAAAGTTTTGTTATGCCCCAAACACATGAGGCGCATTGAACTTTAGACTCCATTTATAATCGCACAAAAACCACTTTCATACATTCAGGCGCATTATAGGCTGACAATGAGACTCGATAATTCACTTCGAAGCGTCTTAATTAAAGTTTGGCACATTACACTCTATGTCCATACAAACTTGACGTGATAGGCTCTATGTAATGCGCCAAAAATCTCCATACTGTTTTGTTCTACACTCTTTATTAAGAATTGGGTTGTGGGTGGCAAGTCAAAAAAAAAAATGCATTCTAATTCATACGTCACCCATTATTTTTAACATACAATGGTCTTTCCTGCGACATTGTATGTCTAGTGTGGTTTCGAGATCCAGTCAATTATCATGAGTATTTCGCTTGTAAAATCCATGGATTAGTGAAGTACATGCACTGTTTGGCAGTTATTTAAGGCCTCTCTACATTAGAGTGCGGTACTACATGTTAGTACTGCTCTTTACATGTGCCAAGATAAGCGGCTCCTTTGGGCTCCAGGTGAGGGCCCATGTTATTTATGGTAGATTATGTATAGAGTATTTGACCCAAGGAAGTTTGTCTTTCCCACAGAATGTGATTTCCTGCTTCCAACAGCTTTCTTACTGTTGCAGGTAACTTATATGTAAGGACTTGTTTTATCTGTATAACTTTTTTTAATCTTCCTTTTGTATTATATTGGGGTCATTTTCCCATGACATAATGGTTTCAACATACAAGGATTTCAATATACAATGTTCACCCTGGAACCAATAATATTGTATGTTGAGGGAAAAAAAAAATCCAGAATTACTTTTTTCTATGGTTTAACATAAAAATTAAGATATTAAACCTTATTGCATCAAGAGGAGTATGAGATATATTTTAAATGTTTCTGTAACTTATATTACATTGAATTTCTTAAAACAATATATTTTTCTGCAATAAAGTATTTCTCTAAGGTTTTATTTGTATCTTTTTTTATGGTAATTTTACTTAACTATATCATATTAAACTTAATATGCAGTCATATGTCTCCAGAATGACGGTACACTACTGTCTGCATGTAAAATGTCCAGGCCTCTCTGACCTTACCCATAGTGTATGAGGCAAAGGGACCCCTTTTCCAACCTACATCTACAAAACAAAAGGAAGGTGGTATAATAATTTATATCTTCTGGTTTGCTATTCGTAAACATGAAATATAATCAGCTCTTATTAAAAAGTCTCGGCAATGTACATAAACTAGATTTAGAATAAAGTTTACAATTTTCCATGTGGAAATCATTCCTACAATTTATAAAAAGTATTTTTCTTTTCCCACATATGCTTTCAAATGCTAAAGGAAAAAAGTAAAGTATGCTGGGAGTGGATATTCCTCACTATGTTCAATTTAACATCAGAAAAAGACTTTCCAGGACACTATTTCATTTTCTATAAAAAAATATATAAATTTTTAGAAATAGTTTCAAATATAATCACAACAAGTAATAAGATAATTGTATTATATTAGTAGAAGACATGTTGAAAACCTGCAGTACGCTTGAGAGAGTAGTGATCCCTCGAAACATCACTGGGGCAGCACAGGTGTGCCGAAGGCTCTTACCTATTAAGATAGAGTAGCAAAAACTTTGGATTCATGTGAATGGAATGCATTGCTGTGCACAAGATGGGTGAGGGTACTGCAGGTTTTTAATGTCTTGTACTGATCAAATGAAAATATCCTATTCCATGTGCTGAGTATGTTTGAAACTAATTATAAAAAGCATTTTTTGCATAGAAAATGAAATATGGTCCTGGGAATAGTCTTTTTCTGATCTTAAAGGCCCGACTGGGGGAATCCATATCGAGCTGCACTTCCCTGTTAACATTTACTGTGTTCCAGAAAATAACTGAGATTGAAAATCTGCAAAAAAAGAGAATTGTGAAATTGACAATTAAAAAAAAAACAAAACTTATGTTTCACAAAGGACTGTTTTGACCAAAAATAGTCTTTCAATCGCATAGATAGGTTAAAGCATTGAGTAGTTATTCTCACATAAAGTGCTGTCCGATTTGAAAAATGTGGCTCTGATATAAAGGCCAAAACCATCTTCAGCACTAAGGGGTTGAAAGGTGTGTTTTTTTTTTTTTTTAAAGGACAAATAAAATTCTTGCTTATATTGTGACTTGGTTCATATTTTACTTTACTTTTACTTCCAGATTGATCCCATAACACTTTAAGGCTAGGGCCACACAGCATAGGACAAAAACCATTGGAAAACAGACAGCTTGTGTCTGATGCACGACCAAGGTTTTTTGTCATGTTTTGCGCAAAAACTGCAGTTGGTTTTAGCTTTCTTTTCCGTCAGCAGTACAATTGAATGTATGGGAAACCAACAGAGACCAGATGCCGGCGTTTTTACAACATGTTCCTAAAACCACCAGCGCCAGAAAATGATCAAAAAAAAAAATGACCTGTGTAGACTACATGTCATTTTTTCTTTTAAAGTCTATCTGCATGCAAAACAATTAGATTTTTAGAAAATATGATCGTTTTGCATGCTATGTACACATGGTCTAAAGCTTCCTCCTTTATCCTTAGTTATAAAAATGTTAATTTACCAATTAACTAAAATTGTATGTCAAAAACCAAAATTCAAGATCGCTGTTTTGATAGAAGATGAACAATGAAGTCAAGTACAAGAGACAATAACATGGACAACGCAGTTTGGGTGAAAAAGGGAATCTTCTCATCAAGGGGCTATTATAATGCTAGTATAGTATCTTTCTTTAATTTTAGGTCCCACTACAACTGTTTATACCAAGTAAGAGTTTCCCAAATCTCACTAGAGCCACCTCACCCTGAACTTCTCATAAACAAAGCACAGATGACGTGTCCAATTAGCAGGTTGTCTTTTTCTTTTTTTTTTTTCTTTTAAATTGAGGAGACCAATAAATATCTGGCAGCAGCTTATACCATGGGGCAACAAAGGAGCAGGCAAGTTGAAACATTAGATTGTTACTGGACCTGTCATAAACAATACAATTACCGGACATTTATCTAGTGAGGAAAAGCAACTTTCCTGTAAATAACCCTTTCCATATTTCTGATGGAATTGATTTTTACTCACAAAAGATAATGACCTTCAATCTATTACACAGACTAGTATGAAATTATTTGTGTGCTTAGTTATGCAATATATTGGGGAACTAGGAAAAATTCTTCATGTGGTGTAATTTCAGAAAAAAATCAGTTGTGTAATGTTTTATGGGGGGAGGCTTCATTTGTATGCAGTACTGTTTAAATGCTATATTTCTGTGGGTCAGTACAGTTCTGCCAATATTCAATGTATATACTTTTATTAGGTTTCACTACTTACAAAAATGATTTTCTCTTATTTCATTGCAAATCCATTTTCTGAGACCTATAACCTTTTTTTCTTTGTCATTGGAGCTGTGTGATGGCTTTATTTTTTTTGCAGGCTTTTCATTTATATATATTTTTGGTTTATTCAACTTTTTGATAACCATTTCTTCTGTGAAACAGGATGACCACAATCTGCAAATCTGATGTAAGGCATTTTTTATGCTATTAAGCATGTGGGATAAATAAGATGACAGTGTATTAGTTTGGACTTTTACAGATGTGGTAATAACAATTATTGTGAAGAAGTTGCTGGTCTACATTATTTAGTCCGTTATATGCTGTAATCAAAGCGGATTATAGCACATGGGAAAAGCTAAGAAGGAATACCCCTCTGATCATGTCACAAAGATTCTTTTATCTGATCCATACCCATATCATAAATGAATGAATAAAAAGCCCATAATTTATTGAAGGATTATAGGACTGTCAACAGACAACAAAAAACACAGTACTGGTTTTACAAAAGGTCTTATGCAAGCATGTTTACCTGAAAACTCCTAACTGCAGGAATTTTCAGAGGAATGAACACAAAAACTGATGGGTCCATAGCACCACAGCAGGATCTTTGAGGAGTAAGACCTCCAGTATTGTGTACCAGAACATCTCTTTAGATCCACATGGACTTGTTCACATGGCTCTTGTATAAATCAATTGCACACATAATACTATATTTAATACAGTGTTACATTTTAGACAATACCATATTTTTGAAGAATAAGCCACTTTTTTCAAGCCAACAGTACATTTTCTAGTTAAAATACCATGTATATTTTATTGCTTTTTACCTTTAGCACTTTTTTCACATGCCTCCCAATATAAACATTTATTTTGGGGCTTTTTAAAATATTTTCTGATAAATCCAACTCATCCCTCCTAAAACCCATAACTTAGTTATGGCTTGTACTTATAAAGGAGAGAAGCAAAAAATGAGTAACCAAAAACACCCTCTTAAAAAGGTGTTATATTCTTCTGTAGGTCAGATAAAATAGCATTTGTAAGGCCTATGTACATGTAAGAATTATAAATTAAATGATTCTGTGCAGTAAAAACAACCTACTGTAAATAATAAATACAATAAATTCTCCTTTTTGCGTTCTCAAACTCATTGAAAATTATCACTTTATTGCATTGTTACATATAAATACTCTTCTGACTACATCTGGTACATAATGTATAAAAATTCCATGTTTCTGAGCTGGATTAGCTCATTCATTATGAGTTAATTAACTACTTCAACTACGAATTCTTCTTTAATACGCAAGTTCAGGTTGTAGCAATCACCTTTTACTGTCATGCTATTTTTCTCTAGAACTGACAGAGAAATGATCGGAGACAAACCTTTTCAAAACCTTTTTCCATTGTGTTCAAATTAAGATACAACCCCAGATTTGTTTATAACCAGGAATCTAAGCCACATATCTTTAATGTGCAGAATAAATATAAATATATATAGATATATAGTATATGTGTGTGAATATGTATATGTCCACAAAAATATATTACCTAGTCAATACATTTAACTAAGTAAAAGATTATTCTGCTCACCTTTCTGGCAGGGAAGCTCAGACGGTAGCACGGTAAGGGAGAAACCACATCCCTTAAATCAATCTATAAGAAAACAAACCCTTGCATGCAGGACATTCATACTCCACATTCAGCCATGAGGAAGGGACATCGTCCCGAAACGTGTCAGCTATGGCAAGAACACCATTGAGCTAATGTTTATCTTAATGTGTGCCCCCTCATATTTGCAAAAAGGTGATATAAAAGAATGAAATAAAGTTGAAATAAAAGAATGTTTGTTGTTTCAATACATTTAACCTGGTTGAACCTTTTGCTCAGATTGGAAGATGGTACACACCTGCATGCAAGTGTTGGTTTTCTTACAGACTAGTTAATCCATTCTCACATTTTTCAAGCCTCAATGAGAGAGAAAACTTTTATGCTGGTTATTGAGGCTTGAAAAATGTGATAATGTATTGACTAGGTTATATATTTTTTGTGGCCTTCTCCACAGTAAGTAAGAAATTAATGTGTAAAAGAAAATACATTTTATAGATCTAGTGGCCTCCTAATTACATCCAGGGCTTGTCCAATTCTGTGCAGAATATCCATTTTAACACAAAGACCTCTCTAAGAATAAAATTCCTTATTTGAATATTACTAAAATGTAACTTATATTCTGACATTTGTTTTTACTCTCAAAACAGAACACAATTTTTTTTTAAAATAAATTTTATTATATTAATACACATGATTAAATTAAGAACACTCATTAGCTTCCAGGAAACACTTCAACAGTCTTTTTTTTGGGATGAATTGTTAATAATTTTTGGTTCAGAGTCCTTGGCTTATTAAGAGCACTCCTGTTTTGAAGCACTTCTTCCTTTGAATGCTTTTCATTGGTAAGCTCTTCCTCATCAGAAAGGTCCTCATATGTTTTTAGCATATAAGAAAACGGACAAGGAATCAAAGAAAATCGGACTCTTAAGTTTTTAAATTCTCTGGCAGAAGTCTCGGTCTCCTCTTAAATGTCCCCATACGTAGAAGGTCAGTGAGGCAAATCCACTCTCCGCCACTTTCTTTGTATTGGATCACATCAGACAATATGACCGGGCGATATGACACTATCGTATAGACTTGGTCTCTTGAACTTCCTGAACATGCAGATAATATTGCATCATCTAGGAATTCGCCAAAAAGTATCTGAAGAGAGAGAAAAATATTTGGAATAAGGACCACATATCTAGGGGGAAAAATCAGACTTTAAATATGAAACAATAAGGCTGGATATACACTTTAGGAAAATTCTCTTCAACCAGAGGATTATCAAAAATAATACTTAATATTAGTGTTGAGCGATTATTATCGACAAAGTTGAAATCGGCACAGTTCTTATGTTGATCGAAATTTTTAGATCATGCGATAATTTAGGTTAAAATCTGTGCATCATCTATTAATATCGCGCCATTTTCGGCGCTTCCTGTCATTTTAGCGGCCAGCAAATCAGCTTACAGAATAGAGCAGGGTGAGATGTGTGTGCGACGTCATGACTGGGATGTGTATGGTTGCGATTGGCTGGAAAAATCACATGACCTTGTTTTACATAGAACAGCCCTTCCTGTTCATGATCAGTGTCTCTCAGCATCTCGTAGCAGCAGGACGTGCGCTCTGCTTGTCTCCAACCAGCTCAGCGAAATTATTATATTTCTTCACAGAGAAAGCTCTATTGTTAACTGTGATCCTTACAACTTAGTTAGATCAGAGATTGGAAGATTTTATGTAGTTAGGTAGAGAATTTAAAAAGAGCATCTACCGCTGTAAAGTCATGGGGGGGGGGGGGGGCCGCGGGCGAACACAGACAAGCTCTAAAAAGAATACTGGATAAAGTTCACCAAGACATAGTGTAGACATTGCACTGCAATAGCTTTATATTTAACAGTTTTCTATTGAAATATTTCCTGGATATTGGGCAGCCTGAACTTGTATTAGGATACACATTTTTTCTAGTAACTGCAGGTCTCTTTGTTAGGTGCAAAACTCCACTTTTATTATCAGTATACATTTCAGATAGGTGTTCCTATTCATTTTTTCCCATTCCAGCTTTGTTGATATATCCAACTTGCTGTTATAATAGAATCCAGCAATTATGTAGTCAGCACAGGTTGATAGGTGCCAAAAATACCTTTTTATTATCCGAATACATTTAAGATACGTGTTTTTTCACTTTGGCGCAGTACAGCTTTGTTCATTGAGGCACCTTGCACTTAAATGTGAATACAGCAATTTTGTAGTCACCACAGGTGAATTGAAAGGTGCCAAAAATACCTTTTATTATCCGAATACATTTCAGATACGTGTTTTTTCACTTTGGCGCAGGCCAGCTTTGTTGATAGATCTACTTTGCAGTTAAATGTGAATACAGCAATTTTGTTTTGATTTGAGGGATTTGAGAATAGCTGTGATTTGCCGTCTTTTAATAAGAGACTTTCCAAAACTCTTCCATACCTTCTCAAATTTTTATATTTCTGAACATGGAGCAAAATTCAGGTGGTAAGCGAGCAAAGAGGGGGGTAGGACATGGAGGTAGAGGTACGAGAGAAGGTGCTCCTTCCAGTGCTGGCGACAACACGCATGCCAGCGGATCGTCAGTTGCAGGACCGTCAGGCCTGTCATCGCTGGGTCAGGGCCCTGTGAATCTCAGTAACGAACAGCGTCGCCAATCTGTCCTTCAGTGGTTAATGCAA
Source organism: Phyllomedusa bahiana (assembly GCA_025379985.1). NCBI lineage: Eukaryota > Metazoa > Chordata > Amphibia > Anura > Hylidae > Phyllomedusa > Phyllomedusa bahiana. The sequence continues at coordinate 30,695 of JAODAL010026132.1, forward strand.
CCTGCATCCAGCAGTCTTACCTCCTCGTCCTCCCAGTCATGGCCACAAATGTCGTCATCAGCATCATCAGCATCCGTCCAACATGAAGCAGCCCAAATGTCAACTCGTGTACCCACCACTGTGGATAATCCATTTTCTGAAGACCTCTTTGATGACAAAATGCGGTTGGGGTCAGAAGGCATGTTAAAAGATCAAGAGGCCAAAGAGGATGATTTTCTCTGCTCTGACGCCCAGTTACTGATGCCATCAGAGGAGGAGAAGGAAGCCGGTCAATCAGCAAAAATCCCGGGCGGTCGGCAACGCCTTGCAGTCCTTCTTGTTTGTACCCCGCAGCTCCTGGATGCAGAATGTCAGGACGACGAAGTCACCTATGTTGATGATGACGACATTGCGGATCCAACGTGGTCTTTTCAGCAGAATTTGCTTGCGAGCGCTTCATCACTGGACGAGGAGGAAGACGATGGGGTAGTGTCAGTACGGGTCCCGCCTCAAAAAGGGAGAGGGCGGTCGCAGAAGTCCACTGATATGATTCCGCCAGCCACGGTCAGCGCAAACCCCGCTCCTCGCTTATCGCCGTCAAAAAGGTCCAGGACCTCTCAAGCCTGGGCCTTCTTTGAGCAAGCCTCTGATTCACCCAGCGATGTCATATGCCGCCTTTGCCGTAAACGCATAAGTAGAGGCAAGAACCTTAGGTGGTTAACCACCACCAATATGTCTAGTCACATGCAGCGAATGCATGAGTTGAAATGGAGGCAACACTTGGCCAAAAAAGGCCAGACCGACGCCGGGCCTCCAACCACTGTCACACCCTCTGTCTCTGCCTCCTCCGCCACCACCAAGCGTTCCTCAGCTGCCCATGTCTCTCAGAGTCATGATCAGGGATCAGCCTCCGCTTCAGCCTCCACCGTCGCCCGAGTACCACCAGCACCACCAGAGACCCACCCTACCTCTTCTCCTTCCGCCAGTTTTACGACCTGCATGCCGTACAGCGGCCAGTCTAGCAGCCAGCCTTCTGTCTTCCATGTTTGGGAACAGAAGAAAAACTTTAACCCAAACCATCCCAAAGCCAAAAGCCTGAATGTCAGCATTGCCAGGCTTTTGGCCTTGGAAATGTTGCCTTTCCGTCTGGTGGACACAGATGGGTTCCGCCACGTCATGGCCCTTACCTGCCCCCAATACCAGATGCAGAGCAGGCATTTCTTTGTCAGAAAAGCCATCCCTGCCCTTGCCAGCCACGTGTCATCTAAAATTTCAAGCGCGTTGCCTGCATCTGTGGCCGGAAAAGTCCATCTGACCACCGACACATGGACTAGTAAGCACTGCCAAGGCCGCTATATCTCTGTGACAGCTCACTGGGTGAGCTAGGTGGATGTCTCTGGGGGTGATGGTGGCTCTCAGGCTTGGCGCACGGTCTTCAAAACCGCAGGGATGGTGCAGGGCTCTTTCCCCCAAGGTCCCCTGGTGGCATCACGTGCCTAGAGAAACCAGGCCGTGTTGAAATTAAACTGTCTTGGAGATCGTCAACACACAGGTCAGGAGCTGTGGACGGCTCTAAGCAACGAGACCGAGCGCTGGCTGGGTGACAAGAGCCTTGTGCCAGGGAAGGTGGTGTGCGATAACGGGTGAAATCTGCTGGCCGCCCTTAAGATCGGTAGGCTGGAGCACATCCCTTGCCTGGCACATGTCATGAACCTTGTCGTCCAGAAATTTCTAAAGAGCTACCAGGGTCTGGACTGCCTGCTGAGGAAGGCTCGAGGTCTGAGTTCGCACTTCCGCCGTTCGCACCCTGCTTCGTCCCGCCTGGCTGCGTTGCAGCGTCAGCTCGGCCTCCCCGTCAACCGTCTTATTGTTGACGTGGCAACACGCTGGAATTCCACCCTCCACATGCTCCAGCGATTGTGCGAGCAGCGCAATGCCATTATGCAGTACGAAGTGACACATGGCCTGACAAGCAGCGGTGCGGACCTCGGGGTGTTGAGCCACCGAGGGTGGAGGCAGGTGAAAGAGCTCTGCACCATCCTTGCCAGTTTTGAAGAAGCCACCAAAATGGTCAGTGCGGACAATGCCCTTGTCAGCATGAGCATTGTGGTGATCTTAGTTCTGGAACGATCGTTGGACACTCTGAAACAACAAGTCCCGCCAGCGACGGAGAAGGAGACGGACACAGCTGCGGACCCGGAGCCTGTCCCTCCGTCGAATCCACCAGGCCCGACAGGTTCTCAAGTGGATCGGTCTTCATTAGGCAGTGGTTCGGGGTCCAGGGCGAGTGCAAGGCAGCGCATCAGCTCTCCGAGTGCATCATCTCAGGCAAGTCAGGGGTGTGTTGAAGCTGTGCCGGAGGCAGAGGAGGAGGAGGAGTAGGTATTCCTAGACACCGACGTCCCTGCCTTGGAAAGAGGTTGGCGTGAATTTGAGGCAGATGAGGAAGATGAGTTTGCTAGTGTTCCTCAACCCAGAGGCTTGGGAACTCAAGGCTCCATCTCTCACATGAGTGCTTGGATGCTCTATTTCCTCCAACATGATCCTCGCATTAAGGCCATCAAAATGACTGGGAGGACGAGGAGATAAGACTGCTAGATGCAGGTTGCATTAACCACTGAAGGACAGATTGGCGACGATGTTCGTTACTTAGATTCACAGGGCCCTGACCCAACGATGACAGGCCTGACGGTCCTGCAACTGACGATCCGCTGGCATGCGTGTTGTCGCCAGCACTGGAAGGAGCACCTTCTCTCGTACCTCTACCTCCATGTGCTACCCCCTCTTTGCTCGCTTACCACCTGCATTTCGCTCCATGTTCAGAAATATAAAAATTTGAGAAGGTATGGAATAGTTTTGGAAAGTCTCTTATTAAAAGACGGCAAATCACAGCTATTCTCAAATCCCTCTAATCAAAACAAAATTTCTGGATTCAAATTTAACTGCAAGGTGTCTATCAACAAATCTGGACTGGGCAAAAGTGCAAAAAACACGTATCTGTTATGTTTTCGTATAATACACGGTATTTTTTGCACCTTTCAATTCACCTGTGGTGACTATAGAATTGCTGTTTTAAGATTTACGTGGATCTGCATCAATGACAAAGCTGGGTGCGCAAAAGCCAAAAACATGTAATCTGTTATGTTTTCGTATGATACACGGTATTTTTTGGCAAACAAAAACCTGTGCTGACTACAAGATTGCTGGATTGTAAATTTAACTGCAAGGTGGATATATCAACACAGGTGGAATGGGTAAAAATTGAAAATGAAAACCTATCTGAAATGTTTACTGATAATAAAGTGGAGTTTCACCTAACAAAAGAGGAACTGCCAGTTACTAGAAATGATGTGTTCCAATATTAGTTCAGGCTGCCAATATCCCAGGAAATATTTCAATAGCAAATGTTAATAATAAAGCTATTGCAGTGCAATGTCATACACTAAAGTCTTGGTGAACTTGTTCAGTATTTCTTTATTGAGCTTGTCTGTGTTCGCCGCGGCCCCCCCCCCCCCCTGCTCCCTACTTGTCTATAAGTTGGGTATATGCTGACTTTAAAATTCTCTAGCTAACTACATAAAAAAAATTCTTCAAAAATCTCTAATCTAAACTAAATAGGAGGGATCACAGCTATAGTTGAGTTTCTCTGTGCAGAAATAGACTATTTCGCTGAGATGTTTGGCAACAGGAGAGGCACGTCCTATTCCTATGAGACGCTGAGAGACACTAGGCTGAACAGGAATTGCTGATTCTATGTTAAAAAACGAGGTCATGTGAATTTTTCAGCCAATCGCAACCGATACACATCCCAGTCATTGACGTCGCACCACACTCACCTGATCTATTCTGTAATCTGATTGCTGGCCGCCAAAAATGACAGGAAGCGCGAAATTGGCTGCGATCTTAATAGATGATGCACAGATTTAAACCTTAATGTATCGCATGATCTGAAAATTTCGATCACCATAAAAACCTTGCCGATTTCAACTTTGTCGATAAAAATCGCTCAACACTAATCATCACCACAGTTTCTATTCACTGACATGCTATTTTTTTCACTACCTGCTTTTTTTAACTTCTAGTCTGCAGTGATGTATTTGTAATCACTGTAAATATTACGATAACTCTGTAACTGCCCAAATGAGAATGGGATTATGGTAGATGCCATATTGGTTTAATTAATTTATATAATTTAATTTAAAATTAATTTTATATAATTTAATATTTATTTTAAATGAAATAATTAGAGATGGGCGAATTTCCCGAAATTCGTTTCATTCACTTCGTCGAATTTCTCGGCAAAAAAATAACTTCTGTTCCGAATTACTTCGGCACTCGAATCACGTAAAAAACAGGCTATTTGCAGGCTGCCAGAGCCTGCAGGGTGCTGTAGAATGTTGGGCCATGCTTAAATATGCAGAGGAGCATGGTTTGGTCTTCATACAATGTTGTGTTTTAGTATGACACGCACATGACTGCCGCCGCTCTTAGAATTGCGTCACTAAAATTTCCCTGGGCACTTAAGAGGGCAAACTGACCAAAACTGAAGCGGTGATTGTTGACCTGATAAAGTCATGCCAGAGAAGTGGAAAAAAACAATGAGAGCTCAGGTGGAACATTGGTGACAAAGAGTGTGGAGGTGACGCGCTAGCCACAGCAGCATGAGGTCAGACAGTGGCCACCTCATGACATTCTAGAGGTGGACAAAAACAGGAATAGGTAACAGTGTGGCACAATGACACAGTGTGGAGGGGGGATCACGTGAAAGCAGCAGCATGAGGTCAGAGAGTGGCACAATGACACAGTGTGTAGGTCACAGCAGCAGCAGCCACGAGCAGCAGCATCGAGTGTTCAGACTGTGCACAATCAATTTCTGGAGGTGGCAAAACAGGAGTAGGCCACAGGGTGGGGACAATGACACAGTGTGGAGGTACGGCATCAGCTCACAGCAGCAGCATGAGGTCGGACAGTGCACAAATGACACAGTGTGTAGGTCACAGCAGCAGCACAGCAGAGCATGAGGTCAGACAGTGGCACAATACATTTCTGGGAGGTGGCAAACTAGGAAGTAGGCCACAGGGTGGACAATGACACAGTGTGGAGGTAACGGCAGCAGCCACAGCAGCAGCATGAGGTAGGTCAGTGCACAATGATACAGTGTGGAGGGGTCACGGCAGCAGCCACAGCAGCAGCATTGAGGTCAGGCAGTGGCACAATGACATTCTGGAGGTGCGCAAAAACAGGAGTAGGCCACAGAGTGGGACAATGACACAGTGTGGAGGTCCGGCAGCAGACACAGCAGCTGCATGAGGTCAGACAGTGGCAACAATCACATTCTGGAGGTGCCAAAATCAGGAGTAGGCCACAGAGGTGTGGACAATGACACAGTGTGTAGGTCACAGCAGCAGCCACAGAAGCAGAAATGAGGTCAGACAGTGGCACAATGAATAGTGTGTAGGTCACGGCAGCAGCCACAGCAGCAGATGAGGTCAGACAGTGGCAAATGAACAGTGTGTAGGGTCACGGCTGCAGCCAGAGCAGCAGCATGATGGTCAGACAGTGGCACAATGACACAGTGTGTAGGTCACGGCAGAGCCATAGCAGCAGCATGAGGTCAGACAGTGGCACAATGACACAGTGTGAGGAGGTGACGGCAGCAGCCACAGCAAGCAGCATGAGGTCAGACAGTGGCAACAATATATTTCTGGAGGTGGCAAAAACAGGAGTGGCCACGAGGTGGGTGACGCTAATGACACACAGTGTGGAGGTCACGGCTGCAGCCTCTGCAGCAGCATGAGGTTCATGACAGTTGGCCCAATGACAGAATGTGGAGGTGGGTGGCAATACCAGTCACCTGGTAAAGATGGTTGGTTGGCAGATGGAGAAACTGTCAGCAGTTGTGTGGCATCAGGCGGGTGGCGGGCATCAGAATAGTGGTGAGGAGGTAGTTTGAACAGGACTCATTTCTCACAGTTTGGGTGGTAGGAGTCGATGGCTGTTGTAGATCTCGACGCCTAAGGCATTGGAGTGTGTTGAATCTGTCTGATCTCAAAGCATGATTCGTCTTGACAAAGGTCAGTCGTTCCACATTTCCCATGGACATAGCGGGTTATGCTGTGGGTAACGCGTTGGCCCCTGTCGCACTGATCAACACGCTATGATGCCACACTACTGGCCGGGCAGGAACACAACTTCTCCACTGCAAACTCGGGCAAGTTGCGCCACACATCAGTTTGGTGCCCAGTAGTCATGCGGTATTCGTAACTGGTGTGGCAGTGTGCTGTCCAAGTTGGCCAACCTCCTGTTGGTTAAGGGACTGCTCCTGTCATGCTGCTGCTTGCGAGCGACTCCCTCCTCAATAGGCGGTGAAGGAAGCTGCTCATCAGTGACTCCAGACTTAGGTTACTGCTGATGGAAGCTGGTACTGCTCATACACCCCACCTTCCCCAGCAGCAGCGAAGTTGTACGTGAGCGCTGGGGAAACCCCGGGTCAGTACTGTCAGGGACGACGATGCCCGCACATAGTCAGGGGACCAACTGATTACGGAGGATTTCCCTATAGATAATTTGAGTTTGTCCTCCCTCTCAATAGCTTTGAATAAGTCTTTCCCATTTTGGACGGTAGCGAGGGTCCAATAGGGTGGAGAGCCAGAGTCATCCCTATGCCGGGAATGCTGACTATTCGGCTGTCACTAGCCAGGCAAATAGCATGCTGCGGGCCATCTGCTCATGTGATCCGAGGGGCTCCCTGCCTCCATTTCCATGTTATACTGCCCACGGTGCTTGGGGGTCATCTGCCTCGTCCTTCCTCATCTCCTTCCACCTCCTCCGCTGCTCCTGCTCCTCCTCTCTTGTCACTGGGTAGAAATCCACTCATTTCACAGACAATTGCTTCTGCTCCATGTCCTACTCCGTCTCCTCCTCCTTCCATTTCATTCCCCACCGGACTCATTGTGGCCACGAGATGTAGACGCACGTCTCCAGTCCACTGCAGACATGATTTTTCAGCATCTGTTCCAGGGGACATGAAGCAGTGGAATGGACCGTTATTTATCCGTAGTCCTGGCGATGACAAACTCACCGTCGCCCTTGTGTGTGTGTGTGTGTGTTCAACAAACCGGCAGGTGCCACACACAACTGCCACTGGCGACATCAGATTACACAGGGGGTACTTCTTGTTGCCTGGATCATCAAAAAATCGTTAATGGCCTTTCTCTATTCATACAGTCGAGGTCCAACATGTGCAGCGGGGAATGCCAACGGGTGGAACAATCATCGATATCAGAGGTGTGTTGGGGGAGGACGTTCTGCGCTGCACTCGAGGAGGGTGTTCCTGGCTTTGTCCGAATGGATAAAGTGCTATGCAAAGTTTCCCTGGGTCATTCTCAGATCTGCTGAAGATCGGTGAAGACTTCAGGAACCTTTTCACAACCAGATTGAACACGTGCGCCATGCCAGGGGCGCATGGACATCCCTCCTCGGTGCAGCTCGGGACACCATATTCCTCCCATGTCCGTTCACTATGGTCCGATTGCAGTTGGGGCGGAGAAAGCCACACATCGATTTCTTGCTTGCATGATGCGGATGCAGTTCCACCACCTGTGGACCTTAGTTGTCGCCGAGGCAAGCCAGGTGTAGAACTACGTGACACGCTGTGCCCTACAATGTGGAGATGGAGCAGTACTTGTTGGAGGCTGAGATGGGTGGTGTTGGGGAGGAGGAGGAGGGCGGAGCTTTGGCGCAGCGAGCAAGCAGTTTGGACAACGCTGAGGAAGGAAAGCGGCGTCTCCTGTCCTAGTTGTTGCGGTGTGCCTGGGCAGGAAGCAGATTCACCAGTGGGCCGTAAAGGACAGTGTACTGGCCCTGACGTAGTTTACAGTTCCTGACGTGCCGCGCTGCCGTGCACCTTGGATACAAACCATAAGCTTAAAGGGTTGTTCTCGCTACAACAGAATAGCTTTCAAAATTGTAGGGGAAACACAGAAAAATAAAGACATTTTCCAAATATATTGCATTGATTCTCTGTTTTCCCTAAAAGAGATACTAGTGAATTTAGTTACCTCCATGGCTATTTTCGCAGTTCCTCTCAGTAACTGACCTGGTAAACAAGATTCCTGGGCTGTATAGTTCATGAGATAACAGAGAGTGAGTCATCAGACACATGGGTCAGTCAGTGTCCTGTGCTGCAGAAGTAAGAAAGCTGATTTGATCTCAAGTAAACAGCTCTGTAATTAGGGCTTTGTTTTGGGATTCAGATAAGTAAGTCCTGTGAGTAGTGTTGAGAAGCTAATCTAATTCTAATTAGCATTGAAGGCAACAAGGTAGCGTACAGCATGGAAAGCTTATGCAAAATTAGTCTGAACAGGAAGTGACAGAGAATTTCTTTATGCATTCTTGAAACCCCTGTGGGGAGACAAACGTCTTTAAGGACTGGCCCACCTTCTGTTCTACATATTTATGAAGTGCTGGTACTGCATTTTTGGATAGAAATACGGCGTTGAACTCTCCATCTCGGCTCGGCACAAGCCTGATAAGTTCGTGCTGAATGGTGCAGAGTCCACCATTTGCAAAGGGGAGGGGGACTGCAGTGCAACAACTTGGACAAGGAGCACGGGTCAGCCTGCTGCCGCACCTTAGGATGGTTGGACGCATACTGTTGTCTCTTTGCAATGCCTCGCTGAACGATGCTGTGGCACCATGAGTAGCGAGGAGCAGGAACCTCTTGTGGACCAGGAGATGATTGTCAAGGAAACGCTCCCTTCTGCAGAGGTGGTGGGAAGCTCTTGAATGGCTGCAATGGCATGCGTGCCACTGGGCGCTGCTGCTGCAGGCGGCAGGATGGACCACCACAGCTGAGCCACGTTTCTCCCAGCCACCGGATGGTGTGCTGCAGTGTGTTGAGCAGGTGCCGTGGTGCCAACGTTAGCCTCGCCCTGGCACGCTTCCCTTTCTGCCTTTTGATTCTACATATACCATATTAGGCTCCTCCGGTGTCTTAGCAAAGAACTGCCACAGTCCACGAGTATCGGATGTTTACCGCCACAGTCGCGCACTGAGTGACTCTGCGCGCTGCCTTCGCTGAGCCCCTGTGCCGCTACTTTGATTGACCTGCGAAGAGGGTTTTTTACCCCATGACGCTTGGCTCCGACCTCTCACACTGCTCGCTATCCTGCTGACTCACGGCCACACGGACCCACTTTCCTGCTGCGCCGCATGCCTGAAGCGCAAGCTGACGCCCTCTTCTCCTTGACGTATGTTGAGAAAGGCCTGCCTCACCCGCTCCAAGTGCGGTCGGACTACTTCATCATCTATTTGTGTTTCATTTTATCCTTGTAACTTCTGTCCTCATCACGGTATGGTATGCAGAGGCTCGACTCGCCTCACAAACATGGACCTCCCATGCCCACGCTCTCAACATGTCTATTACTTTGCCGCCTACGAGCTCAAGAAGCAGGGGATATTGGCCCCATTTCTTTGCTGCATGTAGCTGCTGTCTGCCCTCCCTCAAATTGTTCATCTCTCTTATAGTGGCGCTGAGCCAGACCACATAGTAGTTCTCTGCCTGAGGGAAGGTGGGTGGGTCAGAGGCGGGTTGAGGACAGGTGAGGACGCTGACCCGCTCCCGGGCCAGGCCAAACTAAGGGTTGTGTCTGACGTTCACGGACTGTGTGGCGGGGTTGTCAGATTTCATCTGGGAGGAAGGGGATGACCTAGTTAACCAAGTTCAAGAAAACCATCGGGTTGCTAGTCAGTACATGGCTGTAAGATGACAGCGGCAGTTGTGGCCTCACCGAGTGACGCAGCTGGACGTCCCTTGGCTGTGCTGCGACCTGATACCAGGAATGTTTGTGCCTCGCAACTCGCAGGTGAAGAGCCTGCACCTCTCTGTTTGAATACTGTTTGTTCTAAATGTACAGACACAGTTGATGAGATATCTTGGTATATGATAAATACAACCTGTATTGAGTCAAATGTACCCTCACAAAAGATTCTGGCGTTAACCCTTGGAATAATTGCGCTCCACAAAGGCAGAAATTGACTTGTATGTGCCGATTAAAAACTCTGTGTATTTTATGAATATAAAAAGCCAAACAGGCTTATTACCTTCGGATAGAATTATGCTACAGAGTATTTTCTTCTGTGGCGGTGAAAAACAAGTTTCTTTTACTGAGTACAACTGCAACCACGATTAATTACCCTGGATGTAAATTGCGCAAGAATTGAGCAACCAGACAAGACTAGTAGCTTTGTAGCGTGATAACAATTGCGTGTTTCTACGCCATCACAGAACAAGAGATAAAATTGGAATTACCCTTCGCTTGTGAATTATGCTACAGGAAAAAATGTATATATTTTTGTCATTGAAATGACGGTTTCTTGGGGTCAGCAACAGCAATAACATCGCTTATTTACCCCTGGATGTAAATTGAGCAAAATGAGAATTGGAGCAGAAACCAAACTAGTAGCTTTGTAGCGTGTTACAATTGCGTTTTTCTACGCCACACTCATAAGACGATAAATTTGTAATTAACCTAGCCTTGTTGAATTATGAACAGGAAAAGGTATATATTTGCGTGAAAACGGACGGTTTCTTGGGGTTGAGCAACCAGGAAAACACTCCGCTTAATTTAACTCCGTGGATGTTAAATTGCGGCAAATCGAATTGGCCACCACAAAAACTAGTAAGCTTTGTAGATTGCTACATTGGCATGGTTTTCTACGCCACACAAACAGAGATAAATTGTATATTAACCAGTTAGCATGTGAATTATGCTACAGGAAAAATGTATATATTTTGGCTGTTTGAATAAAGTGACGGTTTCTTGGGATCAGCACACAGACAAAACATCGTGTAATTAACCCCTGGAGTAAATTGCGCCAAATGAATTGAGGCAAACCACAACTAGTAGCTTTGTAGGTGTTACCAATTGCGTGTTTTTACGCCCACAACAAAGAAAAAATTGTAATTAACCTTCGCTTTTTTTGACTTATGTACAGGGGGGGAAAAATGTTTTATATTTTGGCGTTGAAAATGACGGGTTTTTTGGGGTCAAACCACCAGGGAAAACAAGCTTAATTAACCCTGGAGGGAAAATTGCGTAAAGAATTGAGCAGCCAAAAATTAAGTGGGATTTGTATTGTAAAAAAGCGTTTCTTTAAATGAATACAAACAGGAACTGGTTTTGATCCCACTTGGATATTGGGTTTTATATGCAGCTTTCAGTGGAGCACACTGGATTTCGTATAATACCCCAAAAAAAACAGAAATTTTGAACATTAAGGAACGTCTCTGAGAAAAGCTGAGACACCCCACAAAAATCGCTGTTATAAAAATCAGTTCTTCAGTGAGAGCCATCACAATCAGCCCCGGCCCGCACCTTCCCTGATCAGTACAGTGAGAGGAGTGGTTTTAGCTCCGGCCTCGCGCCCGGAACTATATTGTGCGGTTTACGTCCAGAAACCCGCGGTCTATGATTTGGGTTCTTTTTGAACATGTCATGCAGGCTATGCCCATCTTCCTCCCCAGGTGCTTTGCCCCATGTAGCGCCCTGTGCTCTCGCCTTTTTTTTCACTCAAAAACCACACTTCGTTCACCCGAAAATTTCCCCAAACTTCGACTTCGTTCAGAACCGAAGTTTTCTGAAATTCTAAACGAATTCCCCCCCTTTTTAGGAAACGATTCGCCCATCTCTAGAAAAATTTTTTTGGGGCTTTTAAATTTTTTAAATTTAAACAAATTTTAAATTTTTTTTCCCTTTTTTATTAATTTTGTATTATTTAATTTAATATAGTTTGTTTTTTTATAAACTCATTTTATACTTTGTGGTAAATTTGTAGAGATGGGGGAAATTTCCCCAAAAAGTTTCGTTCACTTCGCCCAATTTCTCGGCAAAAAAAAAACTTCGGTTTTCCCATTTACTTCGGCACGAAACACGTTTTAAAAAAAAAGCTTTTTCCCGGCCCGCACAGAGGGCCCGCCCGGGTTTCTTGGGAGAACGGTTTTTGCCATGCTTAAAAAATGCAGGGGAGCTTGGTTTTGGGCCCCCAAACCCTTTTCGTTTTTTTAGTATGACCCGCACATGACTACTGCGCTCTTAGAAAACGCCCTTACTAAAAAAATTCCCCCGGGGACTTAAGAGGGGGAAAGCTGACCAAAAAAATGAAGCGGGAATGTAGCCTGATAAAATATGGCAGGCAGTGGAAAAAAAAAAAAACTGAGGTTCAGGTTGGGAAACTTTAGTGACAGAGTGTGGAAAGGGGAAGGGGGGCAGCCCCCAGCGCATTTTAGGTTTAGAAGTGGAACCCAAAGGGCATTTGGAGGGGGGCAAAAAAAAGGAATTTGGTCCCCAGGAAATGGCCCAAAAAACCCCCAAAATTTGGGGGGTTCCCCGGGAGCAGCAAACTTTAGGTCAGACAAAAGGGAAAATGACAGAGTGTGTAGGTCACGGGATCAGCCACAGCAGGGAAACATGAGGGCAGACCCGTGGCACAATGACACAAATGTGTAGGTCACGGGAAACAGCCACAGCAGCAGAATTGAGGGGAGGGCAGTGGCCAATTTACAAGGTGTTGTCACGGCAGCGCCACAGCAGCAGCATTTAGGTCAGGGAAAGGGACAATGACACAGGGGTGGGAGGTCCGGGAAACAGGCAGCATGAGGTAGGCAGTGGCACAATGGGCATTTGGAGGGGCAAAAACAGGAGTAGGGGCCCCAAAAGTGGGAAAGCCCCAAATGTGTAGGTCCGGCAGGGAGCCACGAAGGGAGCATGAGGTCAGACAGTGGCCCCAATGAAACCCGGTTTTGGAGGTCACGGCAACAGCACAAAACAAGGGAAAGAGGTCGACGTGGCACCCCAATCACATTCCCGGAGGGGGGCAAAAAACAGGAGTAGGCCAAAAGAGTGGGACAATTTAACAGTGGGGTTTTGGTTCCGGGAGCACCACAGGGCAGCATAAATTTTGGAAAAGTGGCACAATTTACACCAAATGTTTTAGGTTTCCCGGGAAACAGCAGATGAAAGGGCAGGCGTGGCACAATGACATTTTTGGAGGTGGCAAAAAACAGGGTAGGCCCCCAGAGTGGGGCAATTACACAGTGTGGAGGTCCCCGGCAAACAGCCCCAGGGGCAAATTTAGGGTTTAGACAGTTTGGGACAAAACCCCCTTTTGGAGGTGGCCCAAAAAAAGGAGTAGGCCACAGAGTGGGACAAGGGCACGTGTGTAGGTCCCCGGCAAAACAGCCACGAAGCAAACATTTAGGGGCAGACAGTGGCCCCAAAAGGCACAGTGTGTAGGGAAAGGCCCGCAGCAGCATTTAGGTCAGGGAGTGGCAAATGACATTTGGGGGGGGGGGGGGGGCAAAAACAGGAAATAGGCCCAGAGTGGGACATTGAACCCGTGTGTTGGCCAAGGCAGCAGCAGAATTTAGGTCAGACAGTGGCACAATGACAAAAGTGTGGAGCCCCGGGGAGCAGCCACAGCAGCGCCCTGAGGTCGACAGTGGCACAAACACAATTTTGGGGTGGGGGATAAAAAAGGAGTAGGCCCCAAGTGGGGGCAAAAGGGGACAGTTTGTAGGTCCGGGGAGCAAGGGCCAAAAGGGGCAGCATGGGTCAGACGTGGCACAAAAGCCCAGTGTGTAGGTCCCCGGCAGCAGAGCATTAAAGGGCAGGGCCGTGGCACAATGAAAATTTGGATGGCAAAAAAAGGGGGGGGGGGGGGGGACAAGCACAGTGAGGTCCGGCAGGGCCAAGACATTTTAGGTCAAAACCAAATGGCCCCAATGGTTTAACAGTGTGGGGGGTAGGGAGCAGCCACAGGAGCAAAATGAGGTTTAGACAGTGGCCCCCAATCACATTTGGAGGTGGCAAAAACAGGAGTGGCCACCGAGTTTGGGGCAATGGGCCAGTGTTTTAGGTACGGGGAAACAGCCAAAAGGAAACAGCTGAGGCAGAAAGGGGGGCACAATGGCAAAGTGTTTTTGGTCACGGGGCGCAGATGAGGCAGGCAGTGGCCAACAATTGGGGGGCATTTTCTGGGGGGTGGCCAAAAAAAGGGGGTAGGCCCCCAGAGTGGGACAATTGACCAGTTGGAAAAGGTTTACGGCAGAAAACCCAAGCATGAGGTCAGGGCAGTGGGCCAAAGAAAACAGTGTGGAGGTTGGGGGAAACCACCCGAGGAAAAATGGGTTGGGCCCGTTTGGAAAAAACTTTGGAGGTGGGATTAAACGGGTGGGGCCCCAGATTGGGCTTTAACCCGGTTAGGTTTAAACCCGCACCACAGGGGGGGCGCATGGGTAGAAATTTAGCCAAAGGCAAGGGGGGGTAATCCGGCCCCCCAGCCGGAATCGAAAAGGTTTAGGCGTTCACCCCAATTTTTACAATTTCCCTTTGGGGAAAAAAGGGGTGGCCCCCGCATGGGGAAAACACCCCCCTTTTGTAGGCCCCGGCAAAAACAGCCCCTTTAAAGGCAACGTTGGGCCCCAAATTTGGGAAAAAAATGTGGGGGTTTTTACGGCGGGGAAGGGGGCCCCAAAACAGGCCCCCATGGGTTAAAAATGCCAATCCCTTTTTGGGGGTGGCAAAAACAGGGGGTAAGGAAGGAAATGGGACCCCCTTGGGACAAGGGTGGGAGGTCCCTGCCCCCCACCCCCGGGGCAGCCGGGGCCCGGACATGGCCAAGGGCCCCCCCGGGGGAGGGCAGGGGGGGGGCGATGGCCAAAAACAGGGCCAAAATTGGGGTTACATGGTTTGCAAAAAGAAATTTTGGCCCCCAGAGGGGGAAATGGCCTGTGGGGGCCCCGGCCGGCCAAGCGGAGATGGAGGCAGACGTGGAATGGAAAGGGGGTGGGGTGGGGGAAACCGGCCATTTTGGGGGGAAAAAAGGCTTGTCGTGGAAGAAAACCGGGGTTCCGCCAAATTGTTGGATGGCCGGGGGTGGAATTTACCCCCAAGGGCCTAAAAACAGGGAGTTTAATCCCCGAATTTTCGTTTTGGGGAAGGAACCCTGGGGATGTTAAGGGGCTTGGACCCTTTAACATTTTTGGAAATCCCGGTACGCCTTTTTTGGGGAAAAAAACATTCCGGAAAACCCATTTCCCCTGGACAAGCCCCCGGGGGGTTCCCCTTTGGGGGAAGGGGGGGCTGCAGTCAAAAACTTGGGAAAAACCCACTCCCTTTTATTTTCCCCCCCTACTGGCCGGGCGGAAAAAGCTTCCCTTTTCCAACTGGGAAACTTCGGGAAAGTTTTCGGAAAAACTCCATTTGCTGGTAGCCGCGGTCTTTTAAATGGGGTGGGCGGTGCTGCCCAAGGGGGCCCCCAAACCTTTGGGGTTTTCCCCCCGGGGGACTGCTTTCCAGGGGGCCTGGTGCCTGTTGCTCCCGGCCCGCTTACCCGCTTCGAATTTTCCCTTAAACCCCTTTTGGCCGGGTTTAAAGGAAAAAACTGCCCCAACCCAAATATGGGTTTTTGGAAAGCTGATGGTGCTTTCTTCCGCCCCTCCCCCACCCCTTCCCCCACCCGCGGCCCCGGGGGTTTTACTTGGGCCCCAGGAAACCCCCTCAACCTGTTAAGGGGGGGAAACAGGGGCCCCATGACCCCCGCGGCCCCTGTTACGGAAGGGGGTTTTCCCTTTTGATTTTTTGTAAGCCCTTTTCCCTCTAATGCTGGGAAAAATCCATTTTTGCAGTAGCGGGGCCCAAAAAGGGTTTTGGGGGGGGCCCGAGGTTACCCCCCCCGGATCCCCGACTTTCCTTACTACCAAACAAAAAAAGAGGCCCGGGTTGAAAAGGGCTTTGAGGGGCTCCCGCCTCCCCCTTTTTAAATGGGGTTTGGGGACGGTTGGCTCGGGGGGTTTTAATTTTCATCGGGGGGGTTCTTTAACCCCAAACCCAAAACCTTTGCTGCCCCGGGGCCCCCCCACCCCCCGGAGCCCCCCCCCCCCAGCCAATTTTCTTTGGGGGCCCCGTTCCCCCTCCCCTCCCTTTCAAATCCCCCGGCTCATTGGGCCCGGAAAATTTTGTCGCAAATCTAAAACCCCCCTTTTCCCGGGCAGATTTTGATCTGTTCCCGGGCATTTTAAGCAGGGAAACGTTTAAAATTTACCCCTGTTTTGGCAAAAAAACCCCAAAAAACTCGGGCCTTGGAAAAAGGGGCCCCACAAAAGGCAAAGGGGAAAAAGCTTTTAGGGGTTTAAAAATGGCTGAATAAAAAAGGAAAAAACAAGGGGGTTTCTTCCGGGATTTTTTAAAAAAAATTTTTTTTTGTGGCATGGTTATTTTTGTTTTGTCCAATGGCAAAAATTAAATTCCAACCGGGTAAACTCGCAAAAAAATTCAGGAGTGTGTTTTTGGGGGAAGGGGGTTTTTTTTGCCCTCAAAACCCGAGGGGTTTCCTTGGGTTTGAATTATAAAGGAAAATTTACTTTTGGGGGTAAAAAGAATCTTGGAAAATCCAAAAGACAGGAAAAACCCTTTTAACCCAGAAAATTGGAAAAACTTTTTGGCCCGCCCGGGCGACCTTTGGACCCTTCCCTCCCCTCAAAAAGGAAAAATTTTTTCCCCTTGCCGTAATTTCCGGAAAAAAGATTTTTTGGGGGGGAAAAAACGGTTTCTTGGGTCCCAAAGAGCGGGGCAAGTTTTTTCCCCTTTTGGGTTAAAATTCGCCGAAGGCATGGCCAGGTGTAGCTGTTACAAAGGTGTTTTTTCCCTTAAAAACAAAGGGAAAAATTTTAATTAACCCTTGTTTTGGAAGGGGAGATGGTGGTTTTTGGGGTGAAAAGGGGGGCGGCTTGGGCCAAAGGAGCATCAGGGTTTAAACCCCGGGAAAGGAAAAAAGGGCGGCCCCCTGCAAAATTTTTTGGTGTTCCCGGGCCAAACAAAATTACCAAAAAAAATTGGGGAAAGAAGGAAAATTTTATTACGGGTTTTTGGGCGGTTTTTTGGGCCCCCGCCGTTTAAAAACCCCGGAAAAAACCAAAAAATTAAAGGGGCTGGGCCCCCCACTTTTAATTTAAATTTCTGGTTTTTCGCTTTTGGAAAAAGTTTAAATTAACCCCCCTTGGAAAATCTCCAAAAATTTTTTTTTGGGGGGAAAAAGCTTTTTTGGGGAAAAACCGCAAAAGAACCAAACCTTTAAAGGGGGGAATGCAAAACCCAAAAAATTTGGGGCAGGGAACAAAAGGTTTTGGGGTGCACCAATGGTTGGAAAGCCATAAAGGTTGTTTCCTTCCCTTTGAAATGCCCCAAAAAAAAATTTTTTGGGGGTGAAAAAAGGGTTTTTAGGAGCAGGAAAACAAATTAACCCCCGGGGAAAAGGTAAAGAAAAGCCCCTTCTGAGAGGTGGTTTAAAAACTTTTCTTGGGTTCAAAAAGGAAAAAGGTTTAAAACCCTTTGGGGCTGTCTTAGGTTTTTTTTGGGGGGGCAGGATTGGACCCCCAAAAACGAAAAAAAAGTTTTACCCGGAGGAAAATTTTCGCTTTGGGATGGAAAAAAACAGCTTTTTGCGGGCAGTTGGTTTTTATTTTTGTTTCTCCTGGAAAAAAACCTTTAATTTTGCTACAGGAAATTCCTTTTTTCCCCATAAAAGCCCGGCTATTTTTTACCAAAGAACCCAAAAAACCCCTTAATTCCGGGTTTAAACCCCCAAAAAAATTGGGGGCCATTTAAAATTTTTTACTGGCCGCCCTGCCCCCCGCTACCCTGGGTAAATTTTTCCCTTGGCTTTTTGGAAAGCGGGTTTTTTTCTCCGGGGGCCGGTTTTTTTGGACCCCAAGCCGCTTAATTAAACCCCGGGGTTTAAAGGGCCCAAAAGGGGAATTGGGGTGGCTCGCGGCGGTTACCCCAAGCTGTTTCCCTTTCCTTTCCTACAAGAGAAAAAATTGTAAATCCCCGTGGGGGGAAAATTTTCACTATTTGTTTTTTTGGCCTAAAAACCCGGTTTTTTGGAGGTCACCCCACACAGAACCCCCAGTTTTTAACAACCCTTTTTGGATGGGGGAAAGGGGGGAAAAAAAATTTTAGGGGGCGGAAAACCAAACTTTGGGCTGACAAGGTGTTTTTAACGTTCCCCAAAGGAAAAATTTTTTCCCCGGGGGGTAAATGTTACCAGGAAAAAGTTATTTTTTCGGGAAAAAAAAGAAAATTTTTTGGGTTTCAAAAAACACGGGCCAAGTACAAAAAGGAGTTTTTTCCCGGAGTAACCCTTGGGGTTGGGGACGGGTTCAATTGCTGGTGGTCCGGGTTAAAATTGGGGTTTTTTTATCAAAACAGAGAAAATTTTAAATTCCCCCTTTTTTGCATATGAATTTTATTTACAGGGAAAATTTTTTTTTTGGGTTTTAAAAACCACCCCCTTTTTTAAACCAAAGACCAAAAAAAAAGCTTTTAACCCCTTATTAAATTGGCCCCCCCAAATTTGGGGGGGAAAAAAAACTTGTTTGTGCTTTAAAACTCGTGTTTTTTACGTAAAAAGAAAAAAAATTTAATTAAACCTTTCTTTGAATTAAAGCTACAGGAAAATTTTTTTTTTTGGGGTGGAAAAAAAACGGGTTTTTTTTTGGAGTACAACGCAGAAAAAGGGTTAATTAACCCTTTGGGTGTAAATTGCGCAAAGAATTGAGCAGGGGGAAAATTTAGCTTTGTGGTGTTACCAAATTTCGTGTTTTTAAGCTACACAACAGAGAAAAAATTTTAAATTTCCCTTGCTTTTGATTATGTACAGGAAAATTGATTTTTTGGGGTGAAAAAGAGTTTCTTGGGGTTTAAACAGGGAAACCCGAACAAAGCTTAAATTTAAACCCCGGGTGTAAATTTCGCCCCCAAAAAAATTGAGCCGCGGGAAAACTAGCTTTGTAGCGTGTTCAATTGCTTTTTTTTAGGGTACACAAAAAGAAAAAAATTTAATTAACCTTTTGCTGTGGTTTGCTACAGGAAAAAATTTTTAAAAATTTTGGCCCGGGGAAAAAGACCCGGGTTTTTTGGGGCACCAAAAGCACAA
This sequence comes from Phyllomedusa bahiana, assembly GCA_025379985.1. Lineage (NCBI taxonomy): Eukaryota > Metazoa > Chordata > Amphibia > Anura > Hylidae > Phyllomedusa > Phyllomedusa bahiana. The sequence goes on from JAODAL010026132.1 coordinate 49,670, forward strand.
AACAACGTAAATTAAAACCCCCGGATGTTTAAAATTTCGCAAAAAGAAATTTAGGCCCGGAAAAAATACTAGCTTTTGTAGCTGTTACAATTTCGTGTTTTCTACGCCACAAAACAAGAAAAAAATTGTAAATTTAACCCTTGCTTGTGGAAAATTTGTACAGGAAAATTGTATTTTTTTTGGGGGTGAAAAGACGGTTTTTTGGGAGTCAAAAAACGCAGCCGAAAACGTTAAATTAAAACCCCGGATGTAAAAATTTTTTCAAAGAATTTAAACAGCCGGAAAAATTTTAGTTTGTAGCGGGGTTACAATTGGTGTTTTTTAAAGCTACAAAAACCAAAAGAAAAAAATTGTTTTAATTTTAAATTCGCTTGTGAATTTTTGCCCCCCGGAAAATTGTATTTTTTTGGGGGTGAAAAAAAACTTTCTGGAGTCAAACAGCAGCAAAAAACAAAAGGGTTAATTAACCCGGATGTAAAAAAGGCCAAAAGAAATTTACAGCCCGGGAAAATACTAGTTTTTAGGTGTTAAAATTTTGGGGGGGGGGTTTTTTACGTCACCAAAAAAGAGAAAAAATTGTAATTAACCTTCGCTTGTGAATTATGCTACGGAAAATTGTATTTTTTTGGGGTTTAAAAAGACGGTTTTTTGGAGCACAACAGCAGCAGAAACAACGCTTAAAATTAAAACCCCGGGTTTAAAATTTGGAAAAGAATTTAGGGAGCCCCCAAACTACTGCTTTTTTGCGTGTTACAATTTGGGGTTTTTTCGCTTCACAACAAGAGAAAAAATTTTAATTAACCCCTTTGCTTGAAATTATGCTACAGGAAAAAATTTATTTTTTGGCGGTGAAAAAGCGGTTTTTTTGGGGCACCCCCCAGCACAAAACAAGCTTAATTAAACCCCTGGATGTAAATTGCGCAAAAAGAATTTTAGCAACCCAAAAATAATAGCTTTGTAGCGGTTACAATTTGGGTTTTCTGCTACACCCAAAAAGAGAAAAAAATTTTAATTAACCCTTTGCTTGTGAAAATTTTGTTTCAGGAAAATTGTTTTTTTTTTTGGCGGTGAAAAAGGGTTTTTTGGGGGTCACAAAAACAGCAGAACAAGCTTAATTAAACCCCCGGATGTTTAAAATTTCGCAAAAAAAAATTTGGGAGCCCGGGGGCTTCTAAAATTTTTAGCCCTGTTTTTTTTTTTTTAATTTTTTAAAGTGTTTTTTACGCTACCCAAAAAAGAAAAAAATTTTTTTTTTAACCCTTTGCTTTTGAAATTTGGTTTCAGGAAAATTGATTTTTTGGGGGTGAAAAAGGGCGGTTTCTTTTTGGGCCAAAAAGCACAAAAAAAACGCTTAAAATTTAACCCGGATGTAAAAAATTTTGGGAAAAAAAAATTTAGCAGCCGGGGGAAATACTTTGCTTTGTAGCTGTTTCAATTGCGTTTTTTTTTACGCTACACCCAAAAAGGAAAAATTTTTTAATTAAACTTCGCTTTTGAATTATGTTTCAGGAAAAAATTTTTTTTTTTTTTTTGGGGGGTGAAAAAAAGGTTTTTGGGTCACCCAGCCAAAAAAACGCTTAATTTTAACCCCCGGTGTAAATTGCGCAAAAAAATTGAGGGAGCCGGAAAAATATAGCTTTTTTAGGTGGGTTTCAATTTTCTGTTTTCTACCCCAACAAAAAGAGAAAAAAAATTTTAAAATTTTCCTTCGTTGTGAATTTTTGGGTACAGGAAAAAAATTTTTTTTTTGGGGGTTTAAAAAAAAAGGGTTTTTTGGAGACAAAAAGCGCAGAAAACGGTTAATTAACCCTGGTGTAAATTGCCAAAAGGGAATTGAGCAGCCGGAAAATACCCAGTTTGTAGCGTGTTTTCAAATTGGTGTTTTTTACGTAAAAACAAGAGAAAAAAAATTTTAATTAACCCTTTGCTTGTGAAATTTTGCTAAAAGGAAAAATTTTATTTTTTGGGGGGTGAAAAAAACGGTTTTCTTTGGGGTCCAAACGCAGCAGGAAAAAAAGCTTAATTTAACCCCGGGTGTAAAAAATTTCGCAAAAAAATTGAGCAGCCCGGAAAAATACTAGGTTTGTAGGTTTTTTACAATTGCGTGTTTTTTCGTACACAACAAAAGAAAAAAATTTTAATTAACTTCGGCTTTTTGAAATTTTGTACAGGGAAAAATTTTTATTTTTTGGCGGTTAAAAAAACGGTCTATTTTTGTTTAAAAACAGCCCAAAAAAAAACGCTTAATTAGCCCTGGATGTAAATTTTTGCAAAGAATTTAGAAGCCAAAAAAAGAAGTGGTTTTTTTTATTATAAAAACGCTGTTTCTTTTAAAAAAATACAAAAGGGAAAATGGCTTAGATGCCCCTTGGATTTTTCAATGTGTGTGAGCGGGTGGGATTAAAATGGATTGCAGCCCGCAAATGGACGCCACCCCGGATTTAGATCCAAAAACACCCAAAAAAAAACAGAAATAGAAATTAAGAGAAACAGTCTCTGAGACAAGCTGAGACCCCCACAAAAAAGCTGTATGAAAAACAGTTTTTCAGTAAAAAGTATTACAAACAAACCGGCAGTCCTTTTCCCTGATCGTACAGTGAGGGGTATGAGTCCCAGCGTTTGCGGGCCCCGGGTTATATATTTAAAATTTTTTTTTTTTCTTTTTTTTTTTTTCTTTTGTCCCTTTTTTTTTTTTTTATTTAATTTTGGAAAATTTTTTTTTAGTTTTTTTTTTTTTATTTTTTTTTTGGGTTTTTTTTTTTTTTTTATTTTTTTTTTTTTTTTTTTTTTTTTTTTTTTTTTTTTTTTTTTTTTTTTTTTTTTTTTTTTTTTTTTTTTTTTTTTTTTTTTTTTTTTTTTTTTTTTTTTTCCCCCCTTTTTTTTTTGTTTTTTTTTTTTAAAATTTTTTTTTTTGTTTTTTTTTTTTTTTTTTTTTTTTTTTTTTTTTTTTTTTTTTTCTTTTTTTTTTTTTTTCTTTTTCAGCTCTCACTTGCCCCGCCGTCCAATTTGGTCGGTTGACTACAGTGGGCCTCTTTGATTCTTCATCTTGCTTTGTACGATTCTGGCACGACACAACCTCATATTATTGGCACATTCAAAAGTGTTATGTCTGGTGCACAATGCACCAAGTTAGATGTATGACTGTTCTATAGAATAGGGCTACAACAGGTTTTTGGCGCAGACCCATTTTTACTGTACATGCATAGTTGCCAACTTTTGAAAATGAAAAAGCAGGAGAAAACAGTGGGCGGCGCGCCGCGGCAAAGATTTGCATGGCCACGCCCATCTTGTCGGTATGCCACGCCCCTTCAAAAAGCCACACCTACTCCACAACGGCTTTGGAAGAAAACCCGGTAGATGCCCTTTTAGCCGGTAGTAGCCCCCATAAACCAGGTAGTGCCCCTTACAGGCAGGTAGATGCCTCCTTGTAGCCAAATAGATGCCCTCTCTGTAGCCCGGTAGAGCAAATTTGGAGCCCGGCAGATGCCCCCCTTTTTTAGCCAGGTAGATGCCCCCCATTGTTTGCAGGGAGATGCCCCATTGTTTGCCCGGTAGTGCCCCCATTGTTTGCCAGGTAGTGCCCCATTGTTTGCCAGGTAGATGCCCCATTGTTTGCTAGGTTGTGCCCCCCCTGTTGGCCAGGGGAGATGCCCCATTGCTTTCCAGGTAGTGCCCCCCCTCTGTTGCCCGGTAGATGCCCCCCTTGTTTGCCAGGTAGTCTCCCCTCTGTAGCAAGGTAGTGCCCCATCGTTAGCCAGGTAGTGCCCCCATCGTTAGCCAGGTAGTGCCCCCCTTGTTAGCCAGGTAGTGCCCCATTGTTAGCCCGGTAGTGCCCCCATCGTTTGCCAGGTAGTGCCCCCTCTGTAGCCAGGTAGTGCCCCCATTGTTAGCCAGGTAGTGTCTCCATTGTTGCCAGGGAGGGCCCCCCATTTTTGCCAGGTAGTGCCCCCCATTTTAGCCAGGTAGTACCCTCTTTAGTAGCCAGGTAGTGCCCCATTAGTAGCCAGGTAGTGCCCCCTTGTAGCCAGGTAGTGCCCCCTTGAGCCAGATAGTGCCCCCTTGTTGCCAGTGAGTGCCCCTTGTTCCAGTATGCCCCCTTGTTGCCCGGTAGACCCCCATTGTAGCCAGGTAGACCCCCATTGTAGCCAGACAGTGCCCCCTAAAAATAATAAAAATAAAATAATAAAATCCACTTTTCCTGACCAGGCTCCTGCAGAGGGCCGCTGGACGATCTCCTCAGCAGTGTCACAGGGGAAGTGAGAGCAGCCGCGCATCACTTCCTCTGTGACGCTGACATGTGTGTACGGCGCACAGCGGCGCCGGACATACAGGGGGAGGACCCTGCGCCCGCTCCACCCGCCCGTGGGAACGGACCGGCGGCGCCGGAGTAGCGCACCAGCGCTACTCCGGGGCCCGGTCATTTTAAAGGACCCCCCCCGCCTGCTGGCGGGGAGGAATGCCAACTCCCCGGGAGGGCGGGGGGGGGACGCCAAATAGCGGGACCCCCCCCCGCCAAAAACGGGAGAGTTGGCATGTATGCTGTACATGTCACCCATAATTATGAAAAACTGGACCTGTCTGATATTCAAGGAAGCAGCTCGTATAGTGCATGAAAGATCCGTTACTAAATAGCCAGTCATTTTTGTATTTAAAAAAATATTTACAAGCTAAAAATATTTGGATTTTAAAGATTAAGGGCCACATGTATGAAACAGTTTTGGTCTAAAACTCACTTTTTCCCCATAGGTTTCTATGGGGAAAACAGTGAGTTTTAGACCAAAACCATTTCATACATGTGGCCCTAAATGAGAGAAACAAAGATTGACCAGACTTTTTATTTAAGTGACAGTAGGAAAATTTAATATGGATTTTCATTCTTTTCTGTCATTGTTTTTCCATTCACCTGTTTTTCGTTCACGGGATCCACCATGACTGAGTTGTGAGGCCTGAAGGTGTTGTCCTACAATTAGTGTCACCTTGTTCTTTTCCTCCCCACCATAACCCTTTTATTTTTTCCTTTGTACAGACATATGAGGGGTTGTTTTTTGTATGTGGGACAAGATGTACTCCTTGACCCCTTTAGCAACAGACCTGAAAAGGCTTAATGACCTGCTAAATTTCGTAATTTTTGCTTCCCTGCGTTTCAACAGTCAGGATTTTTTTTATCTCTTAAGTGACACAGTGAGTACTTGTTTTATGCAGGAGAAGTTGTATTTTTTGGGAGCATAGTTTAAGTTCACCAATAAATTACTTCAGAATTTTCTAAAAAAAAATTTTGCAGCATGAACATAAAAAAAGTGTTTTCTTATGCATTTGTGTTTTACACCATTCACATTTCCCACTAAATAACCTGTTAGATTAATTCTATAGGTTATTATGGTGGTGTACATCCCTAATATGTATAGATTTTTTTTTGTGTGCACTATAACGTTTTTATTAAATACTTATTTGTAGGTCATTATTTTATTTTTTTCTATACTTTTGTAGTGTTGAGCGATTACGTTGGCTAGCGACATCGGGCGATAGTCGATAGTCGGCCACCATCGATAAGGTTTTGTGATAGTGAGCAGTCGATTGTGAGCGATGACCATTAAAGTCTATGGGAGAGCAACAACACCTTCATTCTTACACCCAAACAGGGCTGGAGAAGCTGGAATTAACAGCCACAACAGTCAAATGGATAGCCGCTACATCTTAGGCACAACACTTAGGCTATAAAAGCCACAGAAAAAAAGTCACACACCATTCACTATCCCTGTCTTGTACCACAGCATGACCCTTAAACCTGCATCCACCCCCAAAATTTAAAAAATGCCAGAAGGCAGTATTATTTGAACCATCATTTTACTTGAATGGACATTGAATATCCCTGTCCTGGAAACGCCAAAATGCATGACCCTAAAACAAAAAACCTTTCATTGGGGACACCACAGATTAAAAAGTGCCGGAAAAAGAGTCTTTAACCACCATTTTAGTTGAACTGGACATTGACAAACCCCGTCCTGGACCGCAGCATGACCCTTAAACCTGTCTGACCCACAGATAATAATAATAATCTTTATTTATATAGCGCCAACATATTCCGCAGCATTTTACAATATAGAGGGAATAAGCACAGACAAACCAGACATTACATTATAAAAAAAAAAATCTACTGACAAATGAGACACAAGGTGTGAGGGCCTTGCTCGTAAGAGCTTACAATCTATTAGGGTGTATGGGTGAAACAAAGGCTGACAAGTGCTTGGTTTACAATGGACCAGCCATGTTACATAAATATGGGGTAGTATACATAAAATGTGGATGAACCTGCAATCCCAACTATTACATCTATATACAGATAAGTGCCTGTGGGTGCCGAAGTGCAGGAAGTGATGAATCTGTGACAGAATTTGGGGGGTTGACCATTAGGATCTTGATAGGCTTGTCTAAGAAGATGAGTTTTCAAGCGCCACTTAAAACTGTGAGGGTTGTGAGTGTGCCTGATCACATGGGGTAACATGTTCCAGAGAACTGGTGCAATAAGTGCAAAATCTTGGAGACGGGCATGGGAGGTTCGGATGAGTGAGGTGTGTAGTCTTAGATCAGTAGCAGAGCGGAGAGAGCGGGTAGGGTGGTAGACAGAGATAAGGGAGGAGATGTATGGGGCTGCAGCACTGTGGAGAGCCTTATGTGTGAGAGTGATGAGTTTATGTTGTATTCTGTACTGAATAGGAAGCCAGTGCAGAGACTGACACAGGGTAGAGGCATCAGTATAGCGGCTGGAAGGAAAGACAAGCCTGGCTGCCGCATTCAGGACAGATTGGAGAGGGGCGAGATTACAGAGAGGAAGACCAACAAGTAGGGAGTTACAGTAGTCAAGACGAGAATGAATAAGAGCAACAATGAGAGTTTGAGTTGTTTCCACAGTGAGAAATGGACGGATTCTGGAGATGTTCTTGAGGTGCAGGTGACAAGAGCGGGCAAGGGATTTGATATAGGGGGTGAAGGTCAGATCAGAGTCTAGTATAACCCCCAGACAGCGGGCCTGCTACCTAGGAGTTATGGTGGTACCACACACTGAGAGAGAAATAGCAGGATGAGGTCGGTTAGTAGATGGTGGGATGACTAGAAGTTCAGTTTTAGTGAGGTTTAGTTGGAGATAGAGAGAGGACATGATGTCAGAGACAGCTGACAGACAGTCACTGGTGTTTTGTAGCAGGGCAGGAGTGATGTCTGGGGAGGAAGTGTATAGTTAAGTGTCATCAGCGTAGAGATGGAACTGGAAGCCAAATCTGCTGATGGTTTGTCCAATGGGGGCTGTGTAGAGTGAAAAGAGGAGAGGACCAAGAACAGATCCCTGAGGAACCCTGACAGCAAGAGGGAGAGGAGAGGAGGTAGAACCGGAAAATGAGACACTGAAGGAGCGGTCAGAGAGGTAGGAAGAGAACCAAGAGAGCGCGGTGTCGGTGATACCGATGGCGCGGAGCATGTTAAGGAGGAGGTGGTGATCCACAGTGACAAACGCTGCAGAGGAATCCCGAAGAAGCAGCAATGAGTATTACCTGAGATTTTGCTGTCAAGATCATTTGAAACTTTTGAAAGAGCAGTTTCCTGGGTGTAGGTGGGGCTAGAAGAGAGTTAGCAGAGAGATAGGGTCCCAAAAAGG